>CM029606.1:71729785-71971989 GCA_017311375.1 Mytilus coruscus
TTTTTTAGATTATTGACTAAGAAAGTTGATGTTTGTTTACATATCGTCTAAAATTATTAGAGAAATAGATTCCATCAATGTATCTGGTACAATAAGATATTTCCCCATATCTTTAGTCAAAATAATTGTATATAAGGAGCTCCTGAAATATTCCAGGACCTCCATAATTTGATTTCAGTGTATCTTTAAATACTTCAGGGTCTCCATAACTTGATTTCAGGATATCCTGAAATAATTGTTAATTGGGATACAATGGAAAAGAAAACATATCTTTGACCGTCTTTTGTTTAGCTTTTAGTTTCGGATTTTAAAGTAAAATACCCTGTAAACTAATTTGAATGTCTGTTTTGAGGTGTTTAGTTAATATATATTTAAGAATTTCAAAATTCATATTAACACCTGCCATAAATCGTTTAAGTTGGCAGGTCTCGAAAACATTTATCCTACATAATGCTATTGATAAATCATTACCAGTATATGAAGTAATTTTTGTATGTTACAGGCACAAAGTACTAGTGACCAAAAACCAAAAATAGAGACAGAATCAAATTATCATGAAGAAGAACCTTTAAACAATGATATTTTGAGCTCAGAAACTGAGAAGCAAAGAGATTCAGATGTAATGGACAATGAAGATAGCATACAAAGACAAGATCCTGAAAGTGATATCTGTGATCATGTAACGAATCTAAAAATAGACTCTCTAGAAACTACTTCAACTGAAACAGAAAGTTCAAAGTCCCTTGACACAAACACTACGTTGACTGAAGTATCAAGTAACCATGGTTTTGCTCAAAAGACAGAAGAAAGTGATCATAAGGAAAAAGATAATTCAGAGGACAAAACAGGACAGACAGAAGTATTATCTACATGATAAACTGTGAGCGATAAAAATTGATGAAATGGTTGTAGAATTTATGTGATAGACTGTGTTCTAAATAATTCCTGTATATTCAGAAATTATTGTGTGTATTTATTATTGCGGTTTTTAAAGAATGGACAAAAATCAATTTTAATTATTGCTATTTCGGGAAAATCTGCATACAGATATATGTATCAGATATCATAATAGGAGTTATTATTATTGCGATACTCCCCTAGTCTCATTATTCGCATTAATAAAAATCTCGCAATAATCTTTGAATTTACAGTATCTTTATTGAATCAGAAGGAAAGATTTCACTAAAAACATTTATGCTGTGTTTCCCTTTAGATCTACTTTTCTTAATTTTCACTTCATTTTCTAAACACTCGTGCACATGCAGCTATTTTTCATTTTAAGTCGAGTCCTTCACCCAACCGTGACTGGTCAGTAGAGTGAAAAATCTTCAGATGCAATGTTATGTTTGTATGTGAAACATTTAAACAATAATGTAGTTGAGAACTTGTTTCTTGATGTTATTTTTTACAGTTGAATTTTAAGGTTTTCTTGCTATAGAATACTTATAACTTCTATAACACAAAGTGCATCTATTTTAGCTACCTGTGCCTTTTGATATAACATGCATGTTATGATGATATTTTTATATGTATTTCAATTATACTTGCCATATTTATATGCTTCCGCCATATTTGTATGCTTCCTTGACATCATAAAATGTTTTTAAGGATGTAATCACTAGAATAAACATAATTCATACACAGTAAGCAGTGCCATTGAAAAGAAAGAAAGACAGCAGTTTCATACTTTTATTTTTATTCCTTCACCCACAAAAATGAGAACAGAACAAAGAGTGAAGAGTTTCTTTGTAGTTTAAGTTTATCAACTTCATAAGGTAATTACCACCCACCCCCCCCCCCCCACCCCAAACTTAACTTCCTACCCCTTTTTCAAAGATAGACTGTGTTCTAAATAATTAATTGCAGAAAGAATAGTATCTTAGTAGTTTTAGTTTATAAATTTTAAGAGTCATTATTTTCCCCATTTATTCCTCTACCCGTCTTCCATGCAACAAATATTTAAGTTTTGTTGCATTTTATGTAAGTATTATATTGTTTTGTTACTGTAATTTAAGTAGCTTTATTTCCAATCCTGTTATTAAATGTGGACTCTTAACTGCTGCAGTTTTGTGTTACATTTCAACCATATGTATATTATCTGCTGTGTATATGTAACTGTTTATAGGTTTATACATATGTACTTGAAATTATTGTATTTCATATTTTATAAAAACGAATGTAAACTGTGGATTCAGTTAATGTGGATTGAAGAAAATTGCATTTTCATGGATATTTGATTTCGTAGTTTTGCAAGCAGTCCTATAGTCTATATAAAATTTGTTTTTGGTTGAACATTTACATTCAGGGTTCACTTATACTCACGAAATCCATGAAAATTGGTATCCCATCAATGATAATGAATTCACTGTATCTAAACTTCTGAAGTTCAAAATTTCCACAATTACAGCAATAGGCTAGTACTCTAAAAATCACAGTAGTCTTCCCTGTTGGTGTTCTCCTAGGAGAATTTTCAGGGTAACCCTGATCCTATAAAAAATGAACTTCTCCAATCTTGATCTTAATGTGACAACGTTTAGCAATGAAATTTAGTCTAAAAAATAATTCTCTTAATCCATGGTGCCAGCTGAGGACCACCTCCGGGTTTGGAATTTTCTCGCTGCGTTGAAGACCCATTGGTGGCCTTCGGCTGTTGTCTGCTCTTTGGTCGGGTTGTTGTCTCTTTGACATATTCCTTATTTCCATTCTCAATTTTATTGCTATTAGAAATTTCTGTGACGTCTTAAGAAAGTTCACTATCATTTTACTTAAGAGAAGTATTTGGCTATACTATTATTATTCCTATTGGGAAATTTTATGTCTCAGAATATATTGTGTATGTTTAAACTTCAAAGTATCCCCTCATGACATTTTACACTGTAATGTATTTTGAGTGTGCAATTAAGTAAATAAGATTTAGAAATTTGTGCAATGTTTTATATTATTATTATAATTTGAGATGATAAGTATCGTTATTAATTAGTATTCACATTTTTATATTGCTTTATTTATATTGGGCATTTCCTAAAATTGCATTATTTAATGTCAATTTATTTTATTATTTATCATCAGTGTAAAAAAATAATGCTAGAGATAATTTTTTAATTAACAGTAAACTGACCATGTAACAACTTGTTTTTATATAAACACTACAGCAAAGAAGGATTTTATCATTGGCCAAGTGGTCAAGGTAGCTATCTACAATTATCTTTAGCCTGTCAACACTGAGGTTTTGAGCTCATAGCAGGTACATTCGACTCCAATTTTAATTGACAATGACTGCCAGTTTTTCTGCAGAAAGTCTGTGGTTCTCTCCATGTACTGTTGCTTCCTCCAACATTAAAAAGTGGACACCACGATGTAGCAAAGAGTGCCAAAAGTAATGTTAAAGACCAGCAATTAATTATTTGCACATTTTGATGGTGGGAGTGGACACAGAGTGGTTAAATGTAAAGATGGTCTTCTGTGGCAACTGTTTCTTTCATCATGTTCATTATAAAAATTGAACTTACAAAATATTTTGAAAAAGCAGATAAATTTTATATTCAACATTTTTAGAAAATCTTATATTAAATTTGAGTGGACAAGAGTGGACTGTCAAACATGTCAAAGGTGGGCAGATGTAAATGACAAAATCCATGTCAGCTGTAGTAAAAATATGTGATGAATGTATTTTATTGTAGATTCATTAACTTTTGTGGGTTCTAATTTTCATAAATTGAGACAAAACTGTATATTTATAGATCTACATGTACTTTGATTTTGTGCTAAAATCCTGCATGCATTCCCTAAAGAAGATTTGTATATTTGTGCTTCACCTATACCCATTGAATCCATGCAAATAAGTACTTGGTCGATAATTTGGGACTTGCAACATAAATTATACCTATAAGTGTATATTGACAAAAATGCATTTATTTGTAAGGAGGGATGGAACCTGATTCAAATTGGATTATCTCCCTTTTGCCAAAATAAATCTCATTTAAAAAATTATTTGAATAATATTAACACATTTTATTGTGCAGCTACAATACTTCATGTTATCTTTATCTATCAAATATTGTAACAAGAAGATATTCCATGCAATGTTGATTTCATGTCACTTTGTTACTTTTTGGGGCTCTTTTAGGGATGCAAAGTAAGTTTTTATTTTTGCGTTTAAATTTTTATAACTAAAACTGTAGTCCTTTTTAATCTGCAGTTTAAAAATGATATAAGGTCAATGTCAGAAAAAATATCGACCTTTTTGAATTTGGCACAAAACTGTTGAATAAAATTTGGTACAAGATGTGTATTGATATTAAAATTGATTCCCACACTTTTTCAAATGCTATTTAATACTAAGCATGTAAGTGAGGTCTTGGGTAGTTAGAAAAATCAGTTCTATACAACAATCTGAAGAAGCTATAGCCCTTTATCAAAGGTTTATACCAGCAATGTCTGTAACAAGTTCGAAAATCACCCCACTGATGAATTATTTTTACAGTGGTTATGTCCCTTTGAAATATAATTCATAGTGACTATAAGCACTCTCACATTTTCAATTCTTGTCTGATTTTTAGGATATCAAAGATTTATACCAGGTCTTAGAACAGTGCTGACCAATTATTTTTACAGGAGTTATATCTCTATGAAATAGGATTTAATGGAAAATAACATTGTTAGAAATCTCATGGAAATCTCATGTCTACATTTCTAGTAGGATATTTATGAATCTTTTTTAACAGAACCAATAATATATTTTTTTAGTAATTACCCCAGGACAGATAAAATACGTGCAACCACGAGGGACATTTGAACCCTGTTCTTTTGGCTGACCTGGCCATAAGGCCATGTGAGTTGCTGCCATCACTTGCATTTGTCGTCATATTTTGTCTTCATCATAAACATTTTAAAGATCTTCTCTAAAACTATTAAACCAATTTCAACCAAATTTTGTTTAAGGATCCTTAGCATATCTAGTATAAAGTTTGTGATTTTTTTCAGGTCATTCAACTAACGTGGCAATCATGGCAAAAAAACTTAGGGATAAAATGTATTGATCGTCTTGTATCTTGAAAAGCATAGATAAGAAAAATCTGACAGAGAGCATATGCTCAGAATGTCAAGATCTACCTTCTTCCTATTTTCATCAAAATTATCAGATGACTCGTTAAAGATTTATGGCCCTTAAATGATGATTTATGGCTAATTTTTATATTTTTTCTTGTTATCTCAAAAACTATATTAGATAGGTAGAAACTGTTTAAGGCAAAAATGATCTGCAATACAAGATCTAAAAAATTGCTATTATAATGGAAACCAATTGAAGTCTCTTTAAGGAGTTATAGCCTTAAACAACAATATTTGACTAATTTGTGTGTCTTTCATATAATTTTTCCCTCTGAGTTGCTGATTCGTATTTCAACAAAATTTTAGATGGATGATCGATAAGTGTTATAGTTTTTTCAGCAAATGTGAAATACAAGCTGTACATCACAATATGAAGCCTTTTGTCAAGTGAGTTAGTCCATTATAGAAATCAAATTTGGGTTTAATGTATTTGCAGGGGCGTAGGAGCCGGGGTTGTTTGCCTCCCCCTTCCCTCTTTGGTTAAAAAAAAACTAATGAAAATTTTAAAATGAAAAGGATAGAGGATAATGACTAACTTCTAGACTGTAGTTTGGTTTTTTTTTTTTGGCTTGTCGCCTTCAGAAATTTGCCCCCCACACACACACACACACACACTTTTTTCAGTCTACTCCTTCACCACTGATATTTAATTCAGCCCACCTTTATCTATGAATTTTATACATCTCATTACTACTGTATTCCTCATGTATGTGGTTTTTGTAATTAGGAGTTCTGAGAGGATTTAAGTATGTGTCAAATAAAAACCTTAAGAACAAATTAATTAATACATGTACTTTTATTTCAATTAAACAAAGTTAATTCGAAGAAGTATCCTTGAAACATGGTAGCTAGCTACAGGTAGCTTGCTTGTCTTGAGTCGGAGATTGTTGGTTCAACCCCCAATCATGTTGAACAAAAAACTTGAAAAGTGGTATATACTGCTTCTATACTAATAGAGTAGCGTTTAATAGATCAAAGACTAGTTGGCTTGACAAAAACAAAAGGTTTAGAATCTGGCAACTCTTTCTGAAAAATAAACCAAAACTTTTCATTTCACTTGGGCCAAAAAGATGGAAAATCTTTCCTCATCACTTTGTATCAGTTGTCTTATATTATAGCAATATCTGTCTCCAATTTTTTTTTAATGATTTCTCCTCTGAAACAAATGGACAAATTAAATTTGCTACAAGTATTGTTTTACTATTTAGTTTCAAAATCTTTTTAATGATGCAACCCACAAACCAACATTGCTGATTTAAGGTAGATTTATGGTATACCGCCATCTTGGATTGCACAATTGCAGTTCAAATTGGTCTAGTTATTTGCCCAAATCTGCAAATTTGGAGACAGATTTACAATTTATTGGTTAGACTGTTCATTTATATGAAGAAAAGTTGGTGATTTATTGTATAATCCAAAATATTTATACAAATATCAAATTTTGTGTTTTAAGAATCATTTTTTTCAAATAAGTCATTTAAGGGGAGATAACTCTTTTAGTACAAAATTTATACTGGACTGATAGGGAAATTTTTACTTGTAGCAAGAAAACAAGTTCGGTAACACCATTTTTTCTTTTTATTTTCTTAAAACATATTATAAAACCTATCTTCTCACAATTTATTTCAAAATTCTATCTCATAGATATCTTTTTATGCACACAAATGTGTTTTTTCATGAACAATCTAACCAAATTTAGGCAATTTTCAACGACTCGTAGCTTGGAAAATAGCACGGTGACCCATACTTTTTAATATATTTTTGAAAAAAGCATAGTAAAATCTTCATTTTGGCAAAGTATAAGAAAATTCTATCTCAAGAAATATATACTTATGATCTACCTTAACTACAAACAAAACATAAATGTTGTTGGATACATTTAAAAGACAAAGAAAGTATGGCGGAACAACAAGTGATACAGTTCTAACATATAAATATGACGAAAAATATAAGCAAACAAATCATGGGAGAATTTTAGCATTAATTATAGTAGATACCTATATTGTCCTACCTATGAATAATTTTCTCTTTGCCAAAAAATATGTTTCAAATTGGTAAAAAAAAGTTGGTTATTGGAAAATTGACAATTGATAAATTAAATGTGATTTATGCTGCTGATGTTGGAACCCTTATTAATGATTCGATGGCTACTTTCAGTTTTAAATTTTGTAAAATAATAGTTGACATTTTAAAATTTCTTCTCAACTCTTTCCAGTATGATAATATGTAATTTATTATATTTCATTTGTAAAATTAGACATGTCTTTAAAAATTGAAAGTAGTGGCAGATGTAAGTAAGATAATTTGTTTTAAATAGATATAAGAAGATGTGGTATGAGTAATGCATGCTACTCAATGGGACTCTGCTCCCTCTTTATCTGTTTATACACATTAAATGCAATACTTTTTATACTTAAATAGCAGCAAATGTACTACTGAAAAGATTTCATACAGCAATGTCATGATAAGTGAAAGAAACCCATATCTTAGTGCAATGTTTTGACAAATCCATAGACAGTGAAAGCATTTAAAAACGTCTCCAAACTAATTTGTAGAAATTTTGATTAATTAAATAGTTCTCTAATATTTCGGTCTGTGTTTCCCAAAAATCCTTGAAGATTCTGTATTGACTAGCTACGACAAATTGGTAACTGTATACATGGTAGAGACCTATAAATATATATATGTCTTTGATATATACCAATGTTTAGGAATATAGCTTCTCTTCCTCTTTAGATATGCCGAAAATCCATCAACTTTGTGAAGACTACTTTTTGGGGCATTTATATGTAAAGTTGCTTTAAAGTAAATAATTCTAAAATTACAAATTTTATTTTTCATAAACTTAACAATTGTTTGTTGTATTCAAGGTCGTTCTGTTTATATGGAACCTTTTAAGTTAGTCACTGACTACGATTACGTTGACAAAGTAAAAATAACGAAATATTATTGTTACCTTAAATTTTAATTGCCGGAATGCATGGGGTTAAGAACAATTGCAACTCTTTGGGGGGTCTAGGTGGCCTGATGCAAGGCTTCATTTCTGTCCCTAATCAATATACAACCCATTTCCGGTGATATTCCAAATTTCCCGTCTTTCATCATTCTTTTCATTAATAATTTGTTCTCGTCTTGAACATGGCATGAAATATTTGCCACTGGATTTTAAACAAACAACTATAATCAACTAAATTACCAACATATGACGCACTTTTTGGATGGGAAATCAGCATTTGACGTTGTGGTGCAAAACTTTAATATACTTAGTGCTACTTTTTACTATCACCCATGTTAAAGGATACAAGAATCTTATTTACATTTGAATAAAAGGGTTTATTTAGAAAGCTATTTAACTTGATGTCTAGTTTTAATTAGATCAGTGTTTACTCATTTAAACATTATTTATCATTAAGTTTAGATTGAATTAGATAAAATATTTATATTGAAGATCTCTTGTCTCTTAACATACACTTAATAATTTTTTGAATCGGTAAATATTTACACAAATTAATATCGGAAACTTTTCAGTACGATTTAAGTATAACAATTTTAATGTGATTTTTTGTTCGCGTTTTACACATTTGAAATATACAGGAAACTGAATAATCAAAAACAAATGGCAAGATAATATTACAGTAAACATTATCAAAGGGATATGGAATATTCCGAATTGAAAAAAAAATATATATTTTATTTAAAAAAACCGAAAATAACAATATGAAGAACAAAGTAACTTAAACTTTTATTTTAATTAAACGAAATTATTTCATACTATCCTTGATATATGGTAGCGTGCTCGCCTCGATTGAATGAGGTCGTGGGTTCGACCCCCGGGCGTGTCGACCAAATGCTTGAAAGATATTTGATGCGTCTCCCGGTTAAGCGAGCGGCATATAAGAGTAAAAGCAAAGACTGGTCTGCTCGGAATCAGAGTAATAAGTCCGTTTAAGATAACGTTTCCACGTGGACTGTTAGCCTATGAATAAGCACATTAAAAAGCAGGGTTCACATTGATATCGCACTGGGACCTTATGAATTATGTCCCAATATATATTTAATATTTGCCACTGTACATATTATTATTTTGACTATGTTCATTCAAATTAAAATTCTATTTTAATTCGAGTAATCAGAACAACTGCTTGATGGTAACTTAGAGCATAACAAAAAGTTACACGGAAAGTTTATATATTTGGTATCCCTCTTTGTTCTTTCAAGTACCAACCAAATTAAGATTCAGACCTTCAAAACATTTACAAATACCATTTGCTTTATTTTACTATTCTGAATGCCACTGAAATATCTGATGTTTTCAAAATGAGTATCTGTAGGTTGAAACTTTCAAACAAACAAAAACACGTACATGTACCCAAGATTTTAAAAATTGCGACCGAAACACTTCGGTACACATGTACAGTCGTTAAATTTGGAGGCTATGCAATTAATCATATACAATTTCTTTGTTTGAAAATGTCAGCTGAAATACGTTAACTTTGTAACTATATATTAAGGGTCAACCATGGTGCCATAATTAGACGTTATATTGTAATTTATATCAAGTCGATCAGGTCACCCTAATAAAGCGCCTCACACGGCTAAATAACTGTGATGTCATAATGGGCTATTCAACGGATTCCGAGCGTTTAAGATTCACTTAAGAATTTTTAAACTTACCCCTGCTTTAATTACCCATCAACGATATGATATATGAAGTATTTGTCAAAATTAACATGATAAATATTTGTTCACACAAAATAAACTTTGAACTATATAATTCGTGTCCATTGTTAGTATATATGTCACCCTCCCACTTTGTGTGTTGTTTCGTAATCATACTACCAGTTCTTCACCCATTAGAATGGCACCATTCATCCTATTTGACATTTTTTAGATGTGTCCCCTTTTTGTCTTTAAAAGAGAATATTATATATTTACAACTACCATTAAACAAAATTGTATGCTTTATAGGTGGGTCTTTAACTTTTAGGACAATTTTCTCTTTTTTATTAATTTTGTTCCCCTTATTTTCTATTGTTAATATTTTTGCACCCCATTATTCTCTATCCTTTTCCTTTTTTAGGGGGAGGGTGAGCTATTTTGCCTATTAAAATCGATGTGAATTGATAATTAATGGTATGGTATAACTTCTGTTTTCCAGATGCCTGGACCCTGAAGTTATTGCTATACCATATTTAGCTTTTTTTAATTTTCATTAACGCTGCGGACAACGTTTGAAGGCTGATGGGGTAATCAACCATTAAAAACTCCGATAGAGAACCACGAATAGATAATTTAATCACATTTTGGTATCAACCAATCCTTCATGTTTCTGGGGTATAGAATAGTACATAAAAACCCTTTTTTAAAGAATGACAGTGATTGCCAAAAATTTGGACAGCACAACAGACCTCACTAACCACCAACACTTAACTCCTCCGGAAAAATGGAATTACAAAGAAAGATAAGCAACAACAAACAAGACATGACTCAGAAAGCCCGACGTCAGGTAGACTGGTTCTCCTGTCTAGATAAATGTTCATATAACATATTTCATGTATAGAACAAGGTGATTATACATAGCTGGATCCCAGTCTAGACGTCAGGCACAATTATGGTCAGTCCTGAACTTCATCCAATTAGGCAGTACACCCGTGCTGAAGAAAGGCGTCCGCTTTGCTGTCTTACATGTATATAATACTTTCGATCGAAATGAACATGTTAAAGATGATACCTCCTGTAGAGATAGTGCAATGTTCTCTGAACGTTAAAACACCGTTTGACTCATTTTAATTAATAAAGTTTGGTAGCATCTGATCATTCCATGACGTTTTTTTTTTCAATTTGCATTCCATGATATTTGTCAATTGTAAATTTTTAGTAACGATGACGGCTATGAGGAGAACATTCATAAATAATCATTAAACTGTTCATCGTTTTTATTTTCATTAGGGAGCTACCATTTGATTTTTATGGGGGGCTAGGATGAAAAATGCCTTTTTTTTTTTTTTTTTTTGCCAAGTTGCTCATCCTGCCTTTTTATTTTTACTGAAAACTCCTGTCCTGCCTTTTTTTCAAATTTCACCCCCATAAAATTCAAATGGTAGCTCCCTTAGTGGTGACAGCGAGATTTAGAGACGTGGTCGTCTGCATATTAATTAGACGTACATCTTTACGAAGACCATTCTCGGCTAGTAATGATGGAGGCCATGGTTGGTTTGAATTATTCTCGTGGTTTCGAGAGAGAAGACATTAAAAAAAAACAGCGTGACAACCGATGGGCATAAAATGATGGCAATAGACCAGGGGTGCGTCCAATATCTTTGCCGCTACGTAGGGCTATGTAGAGTTGGACTACTGAACGGTATTGCTAGCCTAACCGCTAAATATAGATCTAGCTGTCTAGGGTATTTAAAATGGCGGCGGATTGATAAGCCCGTCAATTTTTGATAAAGTAGCTACATAGCAAATCGTTCAACATTGAAAGATATCTATGGCATCGCGGCTATATTAGCTATATTAGCTGTACGATATTGAACGCAACTCAGGTGTACTGAAAAGGTGTATTAAAAAATATACATGAGAAATTCAATAATTGCAAATATTTAAAAACAATCTTAATTCAAATAAAAGATCTTTTCTGTTTTATTTGTAAGGATTTCTCGAAGTGATTTTCAAACTCTTTTGTTAAAATTTAAAGAAATCTTAGATAAATACTTGATAAATATTACTTTGTTTTCAGTCAAAAGATTTTCACAATTAAATAAATAAAAGATTTTGTCTGTTTGGTTGTTATTTGTAAGGCTTTCTCGAAGTGATTTTTATAACCTTTTGTTAAAATTTAAAGAGATCTTTAATAAATACTTGATAACTATCACATTGAATTCTGTCAAAAGACTTTCACAAAAGAAAGATCAAAACAAGCTTCTCAAATTTCACGTGTGTGGCAAATATTTTGCTGACGCAGTTATAGTTCTCGACCCTAAGACCTTGACCAAACAGAAATTCGTCATACTCAACCGAATCGAATGACGTAAAGTTGAAATGTATGTTATTGCCAAATTCTGATGATTTAGAAATACGGTTTAATATGTATTCAAAATTAAAATATTACAGATTATAACAATGTAGATATGAATGAAAGGAGATGTTGGACATACGTCATTGAGACACAGTCGACAAACGACAAAAATAACCAAAAGTTATGTAGAGGGCAAACCTACAGATTCCACCAACAGACAAGCGTCTATAGCTATAGCAATCTTTATTTTTTATTGCCAATTAAAAAGACCCATTAAAGGCAGAATGATCATTTCAAATTTAGATATGTAAAAATGATTAGTGGATGACCAATTGATATTCTGAGGGCCAGGAGGATTTTTTTTTTTCAGATTAACTATTCATTTTCATCTGTTGCTACGCATGTTTATTTTGTTCAGCGGCTTTGCCAATCGAAAATTCATTTGCACTTTTGTACACGATTGATTCCTGCATTTTTGGTCTGTTATAATTGTACTTTGACAGTTGATATTGATATGAGAGGCCGGGGAAAGGCGCTGTTTAATTATCAAATCAAACGCACTGGAGAGCTTTCGTTCTATAAAATAACCTTAATTATACCAAATATTACCTAAACATATACTAAACAGCTCGTTTTTAATAAAATACAACCAAATGTCTTATTACTTGGACATTTTTGTAAATCATCATATAAAAAACAATAACAGTTTTTCAAAATACAGTTTGCGGTACATATAGCAGCTTGGACCAGTATTTTAAAATCTACATTTTCTGGTGTGCAATCAATGGCAATCTACCTAACACATAATACACCATGACATTACTAGCAGAGCTTTTTACTTTCATAATATTTTTTACAATAGCCCATATGTATTCTATGTATTGCTGGTGCATTATGAGCACCCCATATTTCGCAGCCATAACATAGAACACTGCTAATATAAGTATCAAAACGTGAAAGTACAGTAACAAAATTCAAATATATATTTTTTGTATTTCTCCATAAGGCAAAAACAGTGTTTCTGAGCTGTTCTGAAAGTTATTGTCGTAACAAATTATATTTGCTATTAAAATTGAACAATATTCCAAGATAACTAAACTTATCTACAACTTCCATTTCCTGGTCATTATAATACCATTTCTCATTGTTATGTATTTTTTCACGTTTTCTAAAAACAACAATCTTCGTTTTTGCTATATTAACACCTAGTGACCATTTGGAGGTATAAACATACAAAGTATCAATTAACGTTTATAAACCAGATACAATTGCTGAAAACATAACCATATCGTCAGCGTACATTAGTGAGGGGCCTGATGGGTTATTTTCGTTCTTCGTGATCGGCGCATTTTCGCTATCGTGATCCGTTTTTCTACAGATTTATACTCTTAATATTTTCGTGATCCGTGATCATGGAAACTTATTTTCTGTGAATCGTGATTGACAAAAAAATCAACTCGTGAATCGTGATGAGACTCCCCCATCAGGCCCCTCATTAGTAAAAATGAATTTACCTCCTTTACCTTATAAGGAATATTTTCACTATTGGTTTGGAAAATGACACTTTTTAAAACCTTAATTCATATAATTCTACATGAATTCTAAATTAATTCACATGTCTTTTACTCACATTTGTTTACTGTCGTATTTTGTCAATTACCAGTTTTTAACACATACATGTAAATTATTGATAATCTAAAAATACCAAAATAACTTTACTATCAACGGAGCCATAAAACACATCGATTTGCACGTCAAAGATTTGTTATATGGATTGACCAGGGGGAAATATACGATTCAGACATTTTAAAGAATCTACAAGGAAAAAAATCATGACTAACAATTTGTTATAATTCGCTACTAATATATGAGGGTGTGGATGGGGGTTCAGAATAGAAAATAATGAGCAAAAATATAAAGAATAGAGAGAAATGAGCCAATAATTAAAGAATATAGAATAAACGGCAAAAAGTATAAAGAATGTAGAATAATGGGAATAATGGGCAAAAAGTATAAAGAATATAGAATAATGGGCAAAAAGTATAAAGAATAAAGAAAAATGGCCTGAAAAATTAAAGAATACAGAAATGGAAGACCTCCCATCCAGACCCTCATATACCTATTCGGTTCTAAACTATTGGCCAGCAGCCAGACAAAAGTAGTAAAACTTAAAAAAAAAACTCGCATTTTTAATTGTGATAGCATATTTTGTATCTATTTTCGCATTTTTATCCATTGTTCAACAATCGCAGTAATAAATGCATGCAACGTTTCTAAATTTACCGTGGTTACAGCTTTTTATAAAATTTAGTATTATTTGAACCAACCATTTATCCTAAGCTTTATTTATAAGACTCTCAGGGATATTGTTAAAACAGTACTTGTCTGTCATACTACACATTTCTCGTCCCTTATAAAAGTCAAATGTAGATCTTTGGCATATAATATCTAAAGAACGGTCAAAGGTATTAACATGGACGCCAAAATAATGTTTTTTTTTTATTGGATGCTTTTTCAGTTTACTAAACGTTCATAAAGCAAGTTCGATAGCATCGAAGGGCTTTCTTAATGAACATTAGATGGTGTCTGAAAGATAAATTTTCTTTTTTTGGTTCTAATACAATTATGGATTGGGTAAGAATGTACTGCGTATTCATTTTTAGCGATAATAAGTTACAAAATTGCCAAAAAAATCAACCAACATTGCAGTATTGAGCCATCTTTAGGCATTTATGATTTTGTCCATGTTCAAAAATACACCATAATATTGTTATAGCCTCAAAGTACCATGATACACGAAACTGTCAATACTGTGAATTGAAGAAAAGCTCGAAAGACATTTTGAAAACATCCCTGGTGTGAAATAAATTGAGGGAGTTGGCTCTACCTGTTTTACAGAGGTGATGAAAGATCTGCTATCAGCACCAAAGTATTTTTATTTAAATCTTTACCATCTCACATTATCTTAATCAGGATGAAATTTGAAAAAAATAGGCAGGACAGGAGTTTTGAGTAAAAAAAGGCAGGATGAGCAACTTGGTAAAAAAAAAGGCAGGATGACAATTTGTGTAAAACAATTCAGGATAAACTAGTAGAAAAAAGGCAGGACCGAATAGAGTAAAAATATAAATTTTGCCTGTCATTCTCAATTCTGTATATTTCAGCACCCCATTATTCTCTAATCTTTATTTTTGTGGCCTATTTTTCTTTATTCTTATTAAATGTAAAGGACAATAACCTTTAATATGATTTAAGAGGATAACTTAGTATGCTTTCAAATTTTCATAACCGAATATGATATTCTAATATATAGCTTTTTCACAATGCTACCCCAAACAGTGTTGTGTAAAATTATGATGGATAGCTCTTAACCACTAATTTGAATACTTATTTATTCAAATGAATTGATAATGGATAGCTCTTAAACAGTTATTTGAATACCTATACATTCAAATATCACAACAGATTTATTACAAAGCACGATTTTCGCTCTGAAAAACTTTGTTGAAATAATCATTTAGCTTAAAATCGTACGACACCTAGTATGTTGGGGACTTGTTATGGACAAATATCTAAATACCGACACATTATTTAATCTCAACAAAACCGGTCGTTTTCTCTGAAAGAATTAAAGCTATGGAACTCAATCAGAATAAGTTTTTATTTTGATAAATTTGATAAAATAAAGGCTTAATGAATTCGAACAATCCAAATTCTTCAGGCAAAAGTTGGTCTTAGATGGATGTGTCTTTACTTTTAAGGTCCTTGTTGGTCCTCTCGGTCCTCACGGTTTTAAGGTATTCAAACATTCTTGGCTTCCTAATGAAGGTTAATCTAGAAAAGCGCTTCGGACGCACGAAATTTATAGTGTTATTTTCGTTTGATATATTTTTAGCGTTTAAATTATTGTAGAATTTGTAACCTGATAGTTTCTTTTGAAAATAAATTGAAGTTAACCCTATTATCAAGTTGGCAAGGACATTTTTTAAAATTGGTTTATTTGATAATTGGTCATGATCACTTGAGAATCCTTTCATCCCACGCAGAACAACTATTTATATCTTTGTTGCTATCCGAAATATAATGTTTAAATAGTAAAAAAGTTCAAATTTCGCGATTTCAAAGGCGAGTTATGTTTAAGTTTTTCCTTTTTTTTTTATCTTCTTTAAAGATCAGATTAACGCGAGGGGATAATTTCGTGATTATATATCGAGTCTTAATCGCGAATATGGTAAAATTTTCGACTTTACAACAATAAGCATGTTATGTTTTATTTTGAAGAATCAAAGCACTACATCTCAACAACTTAGAATACAAACTATTTTTTTTTTTGCATCGATCTCTATCTAGTATATTTACAAACATTTACACAATAACGCAACAAATAAACGTTACAACGAAACCCGAAGACAAATATGGTGAGAGAAACAGTGCCACGATTTCTGCGTGTTAATGCACATTTGTTACATCTCTTTGAGATTTCCACAAATGGCCTGTTTTATACATAATTTCTGCCATGATATCAAACATACTTTTTTATTTGCTAGTCTACATTCATCGCACACATCACGGTCGAACAACTTTGCAGAATCTACTTGGGTTCATAAGTGAATATGCATGGCATATTAAAATGTCAATAAGAAAACCCGCCTTTTCTAAAACAATTGAACAAGTGTACATTTATCTTACGAGAGATGAAATTAATGACCTTCGAATACTTGAGGGGACCATACCAATCAGCTATCTTAAACGAGCCCTAATCCTAAACATGACCATAATCCATACCAATCAGCTATCTTAAACGATCCCTAATCCTAAACATAACCATGACCGTAACCCATTCCTTATATTAACCCTTACCCATAACAAGCCCTAATCTTACTCTTACCCTTAACTGAACAGCAAGTTCCATTTTTTATATTTTAACGATTTTACGATTTTTTTCATAACCAGAATCTGTAAAACGCAAAAACGTTCCGTCGTGCTAAAATTTCGAAGGTTTTTTTATTTTTTTTTTTTTTTAATTAACAAAAGGCCCCTTTTTCAATGATGTATACTAAAAAGAGACAAGCGGTGACTCTATGATCATTTTGCACCATTAAAATGGAAATGTTTCTAGAAACAACATATCAATTTAAAAGAAAATTCTAAAGACTGTGTTTTGAAAAAAAGGAGCATATAAACATATTTGTGAGAAAGTTTATCAAAGATTTACGTGTATACATTCTATGCATATACAGAAAAATTTTCAACGATTTCGATCCAATCGCATTTTGCAAAAATAACACAAAAACCTGTTTTTTTTTCTTTCCTTTTTATCATTATTGTTATTTTGATTTAGAGTTCAGTATCATCATGATATATGAGTATGTCATATAATCATAAAAATATAACAAAAATCTGTGACATCGCCAATTTTCAGTTTTTTGACCTGAACTATATTATTTAAACTGTGTAATTAAGTTCGATGGTGAAATAAGTACAAGGAAAATCGGCAATACCTCTTGAATTACAATACATTCAAGCATTATACACTAACAAAGCTTACTTGACAGTTTTCAGATTTATTTACTAAGACTTAACATTTCCCACCCAAAATATCCCTTGTAGAGTGTGAAGGCGTCGTGATTTGCTTCACTCTTTTCTATTATAATCGTCTGTAAACATTTGATGAATAACTCAGTCTTTAAAAACGAAAACATTATTATAATAGAAGGGAGTATTCTAAAAAAAAAATCGTCAAACTTTGTAATATAATATAGTTAAGTACAAAAAGTATGATAGGTCATCCGATGAAGTCGTAAAATATATGTCAATATAATGTTCTACTATAAAAGCCAAATACATATATAGTTAGTATTGAAATCAATGTCTTGCGATATCTTGTATTCTGTTAGTCTCATTACTTAAATATTTAATGTTCAATGTAAATTTCAAACTGTTCAATGATTATATTAAAATGAATGTATGAAAAGCTTCCGTCAAGGTTAAAAAAAACTAACATGATTCTAGGGAGGTACCATTTGATTTTTATGGGGGGGGGGCTAGGATGAAAAATTTTGTCCTGCCTTTTTATTTTTCCCTCTATTCGGTCCTGCCTTTTTATTTTTCACTCTATTCGGTCCTGCCTTTTTTTTTTTAGTTTATCCTGACTTTTTTTACATAAATTGTTGTCCTGCCTTTTTTTTTTTTTGCAAATAATATCATCCTGCCTTTTTTTTACTCAAAACTCCTGTCCTGCCTATTTTTTTCAAATTTCATCCTAGCCCCCCCCACCCCCATAAAAATCATATGGTAGCTCCCTAAAGAATAGAGAATGACAAATAAGAGGAAACCATCGAAGGACATCCACAGTAAAGTATGTGTATCTGTAAGAGTAAACCTTACTTTACTGCCTTTTTTTGTTATTCATGTGTGTGTTGGGGGGCATACATGCGCATTAATGTTTTAAGGGCTTTCACAGTTGTAGCTTTGGTATGTCTACTTTTAAAATGATGATGAGTAATGGCTGCTTTGTACTTGAGCAACATGCTGAGCCGGATGTTAAAAGTGCTGGTTCACAATTTAAGGTCCACAGGAAGATATGTCACCTTACCTGGACACAATTTTCTTACTTCGATCCGACAAGTCTTTGCTCTTACTCCTTAATTTCACGTGCAGCAAATACCAATTTTAAAGTCTTTGGTTTGACCCGATACGAGGCGAACACGCTACCACGAGACCGCCGAGGCGGTTTCTTTCAAAATGAAAAGTGTGGTTGTATACTAATACATAATGTACTTAGTATAACATCTAGAACAAATGTGACCTTAATGTTATATAAACTTTCTTTCAAACTTTAATAGACTCATTTGCATTTTTGGTTATTCTTATTACTATTTATATCCACAAGGATCCATACGAAATAAAATTGAGAATTAGCTGAATGTGAGAGAGTGTCACCAGTAAAGGGACTTTCTCACCAGATAATTCAGAGGTTTCACCAACAAAGTCAAAATCAAAAAGTTGTTAAAACCTATTACAATTCGAATATTACAGAGCTAAAAAAAAAAAAAATTTACCGATTTTCACAAAATCAAAATCAAAATATTATTCAGCGCTGCATATTGCTGTGTTGAAGACCATATTCACATTTTACATGCTTTGGTAATTATATGCCATTATATTTAGAAATAATAAGAATTAAATTTTAATTATATGCATCGAATGATCTCTTAATCAATATAAATAAATTTGTAACAGAAGGGCTATACATATAAAATTGATTCCATTACAATATTTGTTTTGGTGAAGAATGTCCTCTTATACAATTTTTTTAGGGGTTGGGGAGGATAATCTTCTTTTTTTTTTTTTTTTTTATTATTTCTATTGCTAATTCTTTAGGCAATTATTATTTGGGCATAAGTTTAGAAATACACCCAAGTGTTGTTCAAGCTGCTCTTTAATGATAGGTCGTAAGTGGTAAGTTAGAAAGTACTGAGTCCAATGATGCTTTTTATCATTGCTTAGTGTTATTCTAACATTAAATAACACATATGAATCGATGATACTACAAATTCTAATAAACATTGAAGGACTTTTAGAAAATGGCCAATTTGTGAAATAAATTCAGGGAAAAATTTGGTTCTACTTATTTCTAAATAAGGGAACTGTGTTTTCTTTCTTTTCTATTGTTGTGTATTGTTTTGTGGATATCTGATTGTCCTTGTTTCTTCTTTCGCCAAAGATATTTGTCTGTCTATCTTTTTTTCTTTTAAATTAGGTAATATGTTATTTCACGGCCGTCTATTTCTGATTTATAATCACGTGTCATGATCACGTGTCATGAGCACAAACAAAAGTTAAACATCGTTATAATATCTCAACTTTTATATGAATAAGATATTCTACTCGTCTATTCATTTAGAAAAATGATATAGTTTATGACACCAAGGTCCAATTATTATGAACAAATATGTCATACAGTGATTTAAGTACAGTTTATGATTACAAAAAGTAAACCCTACGCCAACTTCTGCTGAATAATCATAACAATTGTTGACACAAAAATCAATCGATCCAAAAAAAAGAGGCCCCCGTGATAATAATACGCGATTGGACTTCTTGGTGAAAATTCGCATCGTTTTGGTTGTGGCATAAGTAATTGATCAATGAAAAAAAAATACTGTTTTTTAATTCTTAAACTTTGACCAACGATTGCAATGCATTTTCTTCTAGAATACTGAGTAATCAAACAGAATGGTTTTGATCTTTTAAATTCATGCTTACATTTTTCGGTATCTTACGTATGACCTGTGATATCCAGAACAGAATCCCTTTTCATGCTTTTTTGAATATGTGATATTTTTGTCAATTTGCTTACATTTTCAAAATATAGATAACCAAAGGCCACGTCAAGATATATTGTTAGGTAATTGGCCAAGATTACACTTTGAATACCACGAATTACTTGGAAGGACTGTTTTTTACGATTTTAACAACCGAACAGACCGAATGAGGAAAAGTGAAGTAACCCGAAAAGGAAAAAAATAGGCAAGTAAATGAATAGACTGCTTGCAGAAATACTAAATAGGATGAAAAAGACTAATTAACATGTCACAATTGCAATTTTACGAACTCTTATCGCTCTTATTTTCTCTGGCAAATTGATAGAAGCAAATACAAAAATCTTAGGAGACAAAAGACGTCAATTCAAAAATAAATACGCCGTAACTGTAAAGATCTCAATTACAGGGAAACTCTTTATCGCCGTTACGAGAAACAAACTCTGTTGCTTTTTACCCTTGCTGCTTTTGCTTGCTATAATTGCTGTTTTAACGTAATAATATGTATAAAAAGAAACATGGGTATACAATATCGAGACGGCAACCCAACTCATAAATAACCAAACGACATCTAGAGGCAAATATGAAATATGTAGTATTTTTTTTTTATAATAGACCTATTTGATGTCATCCTTGTCTTGCTATAAATAGTTACATCTGACTCTGTGTTTTTATGGTCTGCGCCGAAGTGCGATGGTCCGTTCGCTGATGTTCGATGGTCTATATGACGTGTGGTTGCTTGTTTAAAATCTACAAATGTGCAATTATTTAATTGTGTTATAGTTAGTATATAAAATATTCATTATTGTCTATGTATGTCCTTAGTTACAGTTCATATTAAATGAGAGATCGTCCTCTTTGATTTTCTGCATGTGAACATAATTCTGCTTTAACATTTTATTTTTACCTGGTTCCTCTCATGAGTTCCTCGTTTACAGTAATATTATTATACAGAGAGTCTGTTTACGAACCCGTATTTATTTAGAGAATAATGCTACGATCCATCGTACGTAAACTAGAACCTTTTGTAGATTTCGAAAAAAATCCGCTTCAGAAGGATAACTTTACCAATCACTCTCCGTTTCCTGTAGTTTATAAGCCCCTTTTTAACTTAAAAACCCGAAAACTGCTTCTACAGTAACACAATGTAACATCGACCTAAAGCAAACAAACTGCCTTCTACATAGACATGAACAGCATTGAAAATATAGTTTACTTTAGTCCATATCGCACTTCAGCGTTACCACGATCGCACTTCGGCATAGCTATCAACAAGATAGCGTCACAATGCCACCATCGCACTTCAGCATGATAAAAAACGCACTTCAGCGTCCAACAATCGCAATTCAGCGTCACCATCGCGGTTCGGAGTACCATCGCGGTTCGGAGTACCATCACGGTTCAGAAGACCATCGCGGTTCAGAGTACCATCGCGGTTCGGATTTCTACAAATATATTAGGTGTTATTTTCATATGATTCTGTTACATTCGTGGAAAATACATTTTTCATGCTTTTAAATTTGTTTTTATTCGAAATTATTTCACCTTTCCATTTCACCGTGCGACGATGGTCTAAACACAGTTTTGTTCCTTTTTATTTGACATTTTTCTATTTATTTCTGATTGTTCCACTGATCGATGTTAAAAGGAGACAACTAAAACACTAATTAAATACCATCACATGTTCACTTTCTCTTTCCAAGTAGGAAAACTGACAAATGAGTGAGCGTCTGGATGGGGGTCCTAATACTTTTTTTTAAGGTCTAGTTTTTCTATTCTTTATATGTTTTTCCCTTTATTTTCTTTATCCGATTTCTCTATTATTTATGTTTTTGTTTTATAATCTCTATTCTGAAAGTAAACTCTATCCAATCTCTCATGAGTGCCCTTGTGTCTTTATTTATATCATAATGTGCTATGTTTTGTTTTAAATAAGGCATTTTGGAAGTTTTTTTTTTTTTTTTTTTTTTTGTAGCTGTTTAAATTTTTCACTACAATCCTCCTGTACTTTAAATAGTATATTCTATTTATCAACCTGATATTTTTCTGAAGTATTGTGTTCTTCATAAATAAAGCAAGGTCACATAAGTTATTTAACACTATTAGATATGATTTTTATAATGTGTGTTTTCTATTCAAACCAAATATAATTGATTAGGACTACCCTTAGAGATACAACGCCTATCATTTTAAAAATAGACAAAATGTGACATTACATTGCAGATCGAGTACACACGACCGAAACTGTATAAAATAAGGAGATGTGGTATGATTGCCAATGAGGCAACTATCCAACAGTGTCCAAATGAGGCGGTTAGTGCAAATACAGGTCACCGAACAGCCTTCAATAACGAACAAACCAGTTACCGTACACTAGTAGTCAGTTGTAAAAAGCCTCGATATGACAAAATGTGAAATTGCATTGTTGCACTTGACAGTTTATATTAATAGTTTCCTGGGTTTGATTAAAACTCATTTTCTTGAGACACGAACTTCAACATCCTTGGTAATGTTTCCAGGGCCCAAGACCAAAGCTGCCGAGATATGAACGTCAACACTGCTTATACTGTATCCAGCGCCCAATACAAAAGCTGTCGGGACATGAACGTCAACACTGCTTATACTGTAACCAGCGTCCAAAACAAAAGCTGTCGGAACATGAATTTCGACACTGCTTAAACTGTATCCAGCGCCCAAAACAAAAGCTGTCGGGACATGAACTTAAACTCTTCTTATACTGTATCTAGCTGACAAACCAAAGCTATTGGGACAGCGTTAACACTGCATGCTTGTACTGATTTTGGTGTTCCAGATCAAAGCAGTTGAGACAAAGACGACAATAATGCTTTTATTGTGCTCAGCACCAAAGACAAAATCTATCGAGACAAGAACAGTAACACAAATTGTACTGTTCCAAGCGCCCAAGACCAAAGATGTTGAGACATGAACGGCAACATTGCTTGTACTGTGTCTAGCGTCTTAGTCTAAGCATATTGAGACGGGAACGGCTATTATTTGTGTCCAGCGCGCCTTTCCACAGATGCTGAGACATGGATGGCATAAACCCGGGTAATGTGTCCAGCGCTACAGGCCGTAGCTATTAAGACATATACAGAAAAAACCTTTAGTTACTGTGTCCATCGCCCTAGTCTTAAGTTGTTGAGTCATGGACAGCAACAAACCTTTATTGGTTCAATGCCTAAGGCCATAGCTGCTGCAACATGAACAGAAACACAGCTTGACCTGTCTACATTGCCTAGTCTAACATAGTTTTCCCCACATCCAGCTCCCTAGACCATTTGACTTTTAGGTTACAAAATTTATTTTTGATTTTTGACAGTATGTTTGAGGGTTTTAGGGCGAGACTTTTTATCGAGTTCGACATTAAATTCGGTTACTGTACAAACGACCGGTAAGTAAGACCAGATATGTTTCTTAACTGAAGGACTTGCCATTTCCAGATCTTTTTGAGTAGGAATTGTACTCCACATATTCTTCGTTCTTGTTACTTGCCATGTTCCTGCATTATAGTACAATTTTATTACTCTTTTCACGCTGTTGATTTTTTTTATTTAGTTGCATTATAAAATTTAAAACAGATTCGAAGAAGTCCGCGATATTTTTGTTCAGAAAGACCGATGTCTATATTTCCGAATGAGTTTTACCGCCGGATTTTAAAACATGCGCAACAGGACGGATGCCACATATGGAGCAGGAACTACTTAACCTTTCAGAGCTTTGGGTTCACTTCTGTTTATGTGGGCTTCGTGCTTCTCCTATTTTTATCTCAATAATGGAATAAAAAGGGGGAGACACGAGTTTAACAATCACAATTGTAGCTCTGTTACAATTTAAGCAGCCTTTCGCATGCCATTTGATATTTCTGCAAGCATCCATTTACTAGGCAGCCTCTTTTTATTTATTAGGTTTTTCTAGTGGTACCTTAGTATTTTTGTTTATAGACTAATAAATGATAGGACGAAGTAATTTTACACACAATATAATAGTTACGTCTGCATATGTTCTATAAATGGCATGTGTAGCTGGGGGCAAAATAAAACGTGTTTTGCTCCTAATAGTGACGCAGAAGGCGTTATTAGGTGTCTTTTTTTTCTGAAGTCGACCTGCGTCGCTGCATGCGATTGATTGAGGTTACATGTATACTGACCACCAAGGGTGACTTGGAATAGAAATAAATTATGGTCACTCTTTGTCTTGAGCCCGGCAGTAAAATCCTTGTCAGAGTGCGGCATCCATTTGGCTGTGTGGGATGTACAAGTACGCAGCCATGTCCTGTCAACCCTTGCAACAACTCTTTGAGGGGTCCGTAGGTGGCCTGTTGCAAGGAAAAATGTCTCTCCCTATCCATATACCCTCATTTCCAGTGGTAGTCCAAATTTTCCCGACCTTCATCCCGGACGGCCTTTATTAACGGACCTATCTATTGTATTTATTGGTAATTTGTTCTCGTCCTGAACATGCATGAAATAATTGCCACTGGACGTTAAGCAATCAACAATCAATCAATCAATGTATACTGAAGCATAACTGATCACTCCCATTCATAATATAGTAAAACAAATGTGACGACAATTTTCCTTGTACAATGAGTGTTCTAAAATTTTTAACAATTGGCAATCAAGTAGTGGCTGCATGGCGGATCATGTAAAAAATGATGACTCGGTACAACTGAACATTATCAAGCTGCAGACAAATAATAGAATTATTCCCTTCAGGACTAGCCAAGAAAAGTTCGACGAAAATTGTCCTTGTACAATAAGTGCAGTAAATTCGATAAACAGGAAGTGAATGCACGGCATATGTAAACATTGCTTACTTTCTTCAACTCAACATTATCAAGCTGCAGACCAAATATTAAATCATTTCCTTCAATAGGAGCCAAGAAAACTTTGACAAAAATTTTCCTTGTACAATGAGTGTTGTAAAAATTCAAACTATCGGCAAGTACCGCTGATGGAAAAATGCTTACTCAATACAACTCAGCATTAAGAAGCTGCAGACCTAATATTGAACCATTCCCCTTATTAGAAGCAAAGAAAAATTTGACGAAAATTTTTCTACCCAAGGGCTTTCGGGTGGATGGATGGATATACGGACGGACGGAGTCGAGCGGTTACTAGACCACAACTAAGTTTTCAAAAGGAAAGTAAACAAAGTAAAGAATATTATATTTCTCATATTTTGCATTAAATACAAGTCGATTTAGACTTATATAAGATTTTTTTAATTCTTAAATGACTAAGCCAACTCCTTTAGGAAAAGTTGACCGTATAGGTGGATTTGGTATTTTTTTAGTTCCCTTTAGGTCATATCATCGAGTATTCAAATATCTATACATCTTGGGGTTTTATAAACGTTCCTTGTGAAGGTAAAGCCAGAAAGCCGTTTCTGACACCCAACATTTATAAATTGTTATGTCCTTCCTCAATGCATCACACAGACTCGACGTAGATATATATATAGGAACAAAATATGAAATTATTCAACAAGATTGTGAACTGTGAAGGGGAGAAAGATACACTTTGCGCTGATAAGATTCTGATAATATTAAGTCGTCAAATATTTGTTTTCTTGTTTTAAAAAATCGGGTACAATGAATCATCTTGTATATTAAAAACATTACACTATATATATGCATATCTGTTTATTAAAACATTTTTATTTGAACAATTTACGAAAAACGTTCTTATAAATTCTGAAAAAAAAGAAATTCTATAGACATTTAATGACGTGGCTGTTCAGTTCATGAAATGTCCTTTCAATTGATCTGCTCAATGTATGTTTAAAAGTCCAAATGTGAAAGAAAGCGTTTCTTTGCGGAGAGACTAAGGCTTGAAATTTGTTTAGCAGGAGACTTTTTGACTGATGGAAAAGATCTTCGGCGCTCCTCTTTGCACCATCCGCATTCCTCACAGACATCTTCCATGCACAGTTTATTAACTTTCAGTGCCCAGCTGCCAACCTTGAAATGATAATCCTCTTTGTCGGTAAGCTCTTTGGCCAGCATGTAAAAGCAAGCAACTGATTCGCAACTTGGTTTGGCAAGACAAGCGCGGACCTCTTCTTCTTTATCAACTCCAAAGTTCTTCTGGATATCTTGAACAGCGTCGCTGAAGGCATCTTTTTTGTTAGACCTTCGACGATCTTCATCTTCACACCAACCACATGTTTCGCAGATATCGGTCCAGCACATTTTACGTAGTCCAAGGGCCCATTCAACAACCATTTGGTGGTACTCTTCATCATCGGTAAGTTCAGCGACAATGTAATAGAAACATCCGACGGATTCACAGTTGTCTTCCTTTCCCATACACTCACGGATCTCTGCTTCCCTGTCCTGGCCGAACCCTTCCTGTACACTCTTTATAGCATCTTGGATATCCTTTTCCCTGTCGCCTCCTCCCCTTTTCATGTGAAACCCTTTAGCTTCATATGCGCCGATCAAAGCGATCACAATGAAAATGATAATTTTCATGTTTGTTATTCTCTGAAAATAAAAATAAAAGGATTGCAATTTATTAGTTTTAAGTAAGCTATAGCTATATATCTGTTTTTAGTTTTCATTTTTGTTGTTAAAAAATTGACCAGACACATGAGATAATATGTAGCTATGAATTATCATGGTATGTGAGATAATATCGGCTGGATATTATCCCATAGACCATGATAATGCATAGCTACATTTTATACTATGCAAGTACACGGATTACGGAAAGTTTTCATAAGAGATAATATTCTATGATGTACAATAAACAAAATACGTATTGATAGATATATCTAATTCAAGACCATTTAAAGTTATCTGTACCCGATGGTTTTGTTTTTTATACAAATAAATGTTGGATGATATCAGCATTTTATGAATTTAGTATGAGGTACAAATGCAAATAGCTTATACGTTTTCTGGTTTTGTTATTGGTGTGGGTTGAAATCCGGACAACTATGCCTATTGCCTTAGAGCGAAAAGAATGGATTATTGCACTTTACTAAATCAATTTAAGTTTACTTAATATAACGGAACTGTAATTGAAAAAAAAATCTACCACGTTTTCTGTAGAACATTTCACTCCTCCCCGCTAGATAAAAAAGAACTGTCATATGTTGAAAACTCTTGCCTAGTCTCGCGTTTCAGAACTTAAGAGTCGTCCTGAATATGCATGAACTATTTGCCACTGGACGTTAAGCAACTAACAATCAATGATAAATCGGAACTTTGGAAAAATTTTAAAAATTCGAGTAGAGAAGTATTTTGGTCAACTAAGTGTGCTTGTTTAGTCGATACAATTATATACTATAATAATGATAAGATAATGGTTGCATAGAAAAAGACAATCGTTATTTACATTCCACACAAATGAGTGTCATTGTGACCATAGATAATTGTAAAAATAACTTTCCGTAAAAAGTTCTAGAACCGCGGTTTACTGCCGGTCCCGGTAAGCCTGTAGATATAATACATAAGTAAAAACTAAATTTGTATGATTATTTTAATGGCGCAAATGAAACCTATAGATTTCAAAATGAAGTAGCACAGTAGTGGCATTAGCGCAAATAAGATGTGGCACCACTGGGTTCTTTTTCGGTGCAAAAAGATATTTAAAGACTGTGACGAAGCGAGTAAAGTGGGTTAACTTATATTTCAATATAGCTTCCTTTTGTTTTATTGCAAAATTAAACGGTACATTTAAAATGTTTCATTTGAAATATGTAAATCTCATGATACTAAAAGGGAATTTTCAATTTCAAAATCGATATTTTTTTAATCAGGACTTTCAAATATTCCGTCTACGATAAAAACCTCTTTGCAAATTATATAAATCAATATATATGAATGTTTTTTAATTCAATTTTTGTGTTTGTGTACTATTATGTAATTAAATAATGGACATCTAACTTTTTCAGTATTGAGACGAAAACAAAATCAATCTTTTTTAGATTTTCCTAGGCGTTAAATATTTCTACGGAAAACTAGCTTTCTATCTAATGTCTGTCATCATTGTAAAATTCAATATGGTCTACTTTATATTTTCGATATTTGATTTGAACTTTTAATTTGTTTTTTAATATGATTTTGTAGCGGCAAAAACCTCTCAAAATATTGATTTGAACTATAAAAAAAATCAAATACTATTTTAAAGTGGCAAAAACCTTTACACAGATCACCCTTTTTACATCGGATGACCGTGAGGACATTCCGGTGTATTGTTGCCACAGACATTTCTACCCACGTGACTTTCGTTTTTGACTGATAACCGAACGCAAAATAGCATTCCTTATCGCTTGTTATATCTCAATTTCATCAATGAATATTCATGAAAATAATTTTTAAGAACTTAGATAAATGATGTGAAAATGTTTTGTCGTGAGAAATATATATATCAATAACAAATCAAGAATACCGAAAATTTGTGTTAACGCATGCGGAAGAATATCTCAAGAACGTTTTGATGGAAAATATGAATGCCTACTCAAATCCAATCTATTAGAAAAATCGAATTATTACAGTAGAGTGTCCATCATGCACAGCCACTTGCACTGCACTATTATTAGATAGTAGAATAGAATGATATACAAATGGTTGAAAATTATATATACATGTAACTGTTATATACAAATGAGGGGGGGGGGCGGATCCATGATTTTGGAAAAGGGGGGCGTAGTATTAATTTTTGCCGAGCGGAGCGAGGCGAAAAAATTTTTGGACCTTTTTTTGGCTAAAAAACATAAAATAAGTGTAAAATGCATTTTATAGTTAAAGTATGGGGTTGGACATTTTTGGTGCCGTATTCTCTCCATTAATTGTCTTATTATAAAATGATTGGATGGATCCAAAGCTATGTACTAATTAATATATTTGATGTGGGATGTCAGTACAAAATGGACATGGAAAACCTCACAGATTTCTTGTTGTAAACACGATATACGGCTATTCAATGAAATTTACAATACGACCGACACGAAGAAAGACAAACAAGCAATTTTTATCCAAATGTTTGGTTGAAATGTTTCAACCAACAAGGGAAGTGAGGGGTTCCAAATCAACCAAAGGTTACGAATGAGTCGGAAATGACAATGAAGTGAATGACGGTCGACATATGGAGACATATAGGCCACACCCAGCAGGCAGGTTCCAATCGGGCCTTGAAAAAAGTATTCAGTATATAAGTTCGGCGAAACAGACATTCCGGTCAGATATGGGATTCACATGCAACCCCCCCCCCAAAAAAAAAAAAAATTACGCCCGTTTTTTATTCATCATGCTCATTTAATGCTAAATAATTTTGTTGAAAATATTATTTTCTAATAGCAAAAAAGTGGACAAGATTATTATTTTCAATCCAAATACAGCCAGAATTTTTGTTTAAGGCGAAAATCAGGGTCAGAATTTTTTCTCTAAAATATCTCAGACTGCCCCCTCAAATCAAATGGTCCGTACCTTAGACTTTAAATCTATATCTAGAGCTTACTGACTGGGGATCACTATTCAGCACTGTTATTAATGGGATGGGGCATGTGGGGTTAAACATGTTTTCGTAGGTAAATAATATTGCTGTGGAACATTTTTTTTAATGAGAGTGTAATAGAGTATTACTTTCTGTCGGGTGGTATTGTGAAATAGAAGTCAATACGTTCTTGCTCAATACTTTGTCGCTTTGAAGGCGTCATGCTTGTGATCCTCAGCCTAAGCAATATGTTACTGTAATTAGAATTTTAAAATGACTGAGTGACGTTTTTTCGACGTACTGGTCAACTCCACCGTAGCGAATCACATGACTTTGACATAATCAATAATATATTACAGTAAATATCTTTATAAGTAAGAATTGTCGCATAAAAATTAAATACACGGGAAATGGCAAAGTTCGCGAAGTCTAGTCTGATTAATCATTTAACAAAAAAAAAAAGGTGCAAGCAAAAGGGGGGCGTACGCCCTCTACGCCCCCCCCTCTGGATCCGCCACTGCAAATATTAATATAATATATAACAACAAACCAGAGTATACTGATTTGTATCACTACAAAATAATAGTTATTACGGTGAGGTTGAATTCCCTGTCATTTATTCATCATCCACGCACGAACTTGTCTCAGAAAAAAATATATCTATGTACCTTAACCTCACTTTCAGGTATAGAGATGTGTTTTTTTTTTCTGAGACAAGTGCTTGTGACCATCCACAAGAACTTGCGGTCATCTGATGTTCAGTACCTCAGTACTTTGATTAAAATTGTTTTCCTATTTATAAAGTAGCTTGTAGGAATATATAATGATAACGTAAAACAGGTGATCACAGAGTAAAAGTGAGATTCTGAGTTACTTACCGGCTAGAATCTGTACGTTGATCAGTTACTGTCTAGTTATCTGTCTCTGGTCTTCCGGACTCGTCATTTCCTTTTATATACCAGACTCGCATGACAACCATCTAATTTACATATTGCAAAATACCACGAGCTTCGTTAACAAATAAAACCGTCGCCCGATGATAACTAAAGCAATTAAAGTGACCATTGTTATTTTTATATTGTGTTAAGAATGGCTTGAATTAAAGTCCTGGTCAATCTCTTTTTTATATATGGACAACAAAGTAAACGTTTAAAGTACTTTTTATTAGACGTGTTAGGAAAGGGGTTTAAATACTGCGCTGATGTTAAATACCAAAACCGATACAAGATTTAAGTGTGGACTTTCTCAAAATGCAATTGCACTGAAAAGTATCCCGGCGTAGTATAATAGTTTACCTTTGTGGTGTTTTTTATACAACATGAAGCGAACAGTTAACGTCGACTCCAGATTTTAAGACGTGCATTGGCCTTACGTAGATCTTCATACATTCATACATTAATTTGTATTTGTTTGATTTAAGAGTGCAAAACAAAACTTAACAAAAATATATGTAAGAGTCAAGAATTGGAATGACGGATTTTACGGCCACAAGTCCAAATATATATATTAAGCGACATGATTAGAATATGTTTAATAGTTAAATAACTCAGTTTCTCTCTCCACAATAGATATGTCCTATTTCCGTTGCAAAATATAGTTCGCATGCATTTTGTGTCCAGTGATAAAGGGACGCGTATATATGTGTGGCTTAAACAAATCAGTACTAATCTGAACTCATCGTTATATCTATATATAAAAAAGAAAATAAAAAGTGGACACAAGTGGATACAGTGCTATTTCTATATAAAACTTTAAGAATCAGGGGGCTACAGTAGAAGGTTGTCTTGCTGCATCGTTTTAATGTTCAAGAAAACCACTTTCCATGAGCTATATGTGATTCGTATTGTCTACTACTTTCTGGGTATGAATGCAATGAATGGACAGAGGGACGAAAGAACGGACGGATGGACCAATTCACCTATCACTATATACTGTCCAATTTAGAAAGCGGAGTGTAAAGTGAATCTAAGGCAAAACAAAATGAAGCAAATCGAAAAAAAAATGCCCGACATATAATTTAGCAGACTTTGTTTTGAAAGAGGTGAAAATGAATATTCCATTTTCAAAATAACCTCCTGACCCAAAGATACTAACATTAACTTCTCCATATGAAAGTTTAACGCCACTTTCAACAATATCTAAATATAATCGTGGTGTTCTGTTTTGTTGTTGGAGGAAGCCGTGGTAACAAGAAAAAAACAACTTCCGACCCTTCACCGAAACGTATATTTAACATGCTTGATAATGTCCAAACGTTGTAATCTTTTAATACTTAATTCGATAACCTCTCTTTTCCGAAAAAACTAACTGATAAAAGTTGATAGAAGGTAAATGGGGCCAAATTTTTTTATGTGAATAAGAATTAATTCATTTAACATTATATAAAATTGTCAGTGACCTTTCTAGATAAATCAAAAATATAAAGATAATCAAATTGAAAACGCTTTTTGTTTCGGTCTTTTTTTTTTTAATTGTCAAATACACAAATTTCTAGTTTGGTTTATTTTTTAGAATTTTACGCTACTGTGTAACACATTTCTCTATTATAGAAAATGATATAAAATAAGGAGATACGGTATGATTGCCAAAATAGACAACTATCTACCAGAGACCAAATGACGTAAATCTTTGCAACTATAGATCACCATATGACAGACCCCCAACACGGAGCAAAACCACTCTCGCATATAAAAGCTAAGACAGGCCCCGACATGACAATTATATTTTAAATAAATTTCAAATAAACAAACGTTTTGAACAAAGATTGATGTAGAGTAAAAAATCGCATTCGAATGTGATTTGATTCCTGTGTTTTTTTCTATTCATTAATTTTGATCACTTTGTTTGTAGATTTTCCTTGTAGTCGTTCAACAAAAAAGTAAGAAATGGGGGAACAACGATCTTAAACTTAATCGATCCCTACTATGACACAATGCAAGAATAATGTTCGTGTTGTTTTGCTGGATCCTCGTCTGTGTATTGCGGAATAAATTGTTACTATTTTATTGTTTAAAAATCATCTCAGCATTATCAAACAAACCCATACAGGTAACTATAATGAATGATTATCTGTACTTTTTGAGATGGTCCCCACTATAGCCTGTAGTGGTATTGGTATTTAACATCAGCGTCAAAATCGTATTGACTTTCCTAACACGTCTATTAAACCTTTTCAACAATTGTCTACACCCCTCTTTTTTTGGACGATCAATGCATTTGAATGGGGACATGTAGTTGGAATCCCCCCTTTTATCCCTTTTAAAAATGGCTGGATCCGCCCTTGGGAAGGGCTTCAATATTTCATTTCTTTTAGACGTCGAGCTGGAAAATGAATAAAAAAAAAACTGTATTTTTGTAGAAGATGTTTAATTAAACAATGTTTTATGTCTGTTGACTAGGGCGGTACATATTTCTACACTGTCTGCTAATTTTGGCTTCGGATGCCTCGATGTACTCATTACTTTATTTCTTTTTAATTCACCAACTTGAATTCGATATTCAGCGACAATGCAATTCAAATTTCAACTCTTTCTCTTTAAATTTTCCGGCTAACTGTGCCGTCGCTTGACCTGCTACCCGGCAACCAGATGCCGTAGCTGACCAGAGAGAGGATGAAGCTAATGAATTGCCTCGCCCTAATGTTGTACGACCAAACCAAACTTATAGGAAAATAGTGCCCAAAAGTGAACCTCATTCGCGAGAATTAGCTGTACAATAAATTCATAACAAAATAGATACCAAAATTTTAAAGGCCCTTGATGTATATTCTGATTTAGAATCAGATTCAAATCGTAAGCTTTTGTTTTTTTTTTTTTTTTTTTTCTCTTGCTATTTTTATGACATTCAGAGTTACCGCATGGTCTGCATTTTGGTTAAAAAACCCCATCCCCCAAAAAAAAAAAAAAAGAAAACAAAGGTACGATCTTTGATCGACTTAAAAGGAAATAAATATGAGATCGAAGCATAATGTCAAAATACCAAATTGTAAACTTAAAATTCTATTGTGACAAAAACGTACCGACTGCAATTAATGACCAATATGTTCAGAAATTGTTTTAGGCTCATAAAACATGCAGCGGGGTTTTACTAGTATAATTGGATCTAAAACCTCCCCTATGAATGGTCAGAGATAAAATTTAAAAACCATTATGCATGAAGAAAGTATAAAAGAATAGAAAACCAAAGCTATGTCATGAAAAGGGGAAGGGTAAGCAGTTTTCGCTTCTTGCACAACATACGTAGGTCATTTTTTCGGAAACAGGGAAAAGAATCTACGACAAAGGGACAAGGTATGTTGTCTTTCATGACACGGACAACCTATAACGGTCAATTAGTTCGGCACTGTCCAAAAATACACTGCAATGACAACAAGCTCTGTTGAGATATAAATACCATACGCAGGTACTGCACGAATATTATCGCATATTGTCAAATATTTTGGCCTCGAGCATCACTGAAGAGACATCAATTGTCAAAATGCGTATGTGGTTCAGAATAAATTGTGCCGTTAATGTTTCCAGTTCGTTAAGGAAACACCTCAACTTTCATGGTATCTTGGAGCGGAGTAGTCTCTCGTAAATAAATTATCGATGTGGCCTTTTCCTTTGACCTTTAAAACCAATAGACTTTTACTCCCAAAATTGAATGTGTTCAACAAGTGACGTGAAGATCGGTTGAGAAACACAAACTCTACTGGACGAACGGACTGTTCTGTTACAATGTTCCTTTCTGCAAATTTCAAAAATAGCATTACAAAATAAATTAATCACTATTGGCAAGTGGCACAATCTGCGTCGACAGACTCGCATATCTAAATACTCATAATCATAAGATTTAAGAAGAAAAAAAGCTGATTATGAAAGCTTATTTGGGATATGAGAGATTACGCTGTGAAATGATTGCAGTAATTATTTACTTGAAGGTTTAATATATTCAACGTGAAATGTCGTGTAAATACATGTAATAAGAATGTTATATAAAAGAGAGAGATATTCATATTTGTTTGAAATATGTTCTTTCTTCAAAATTGTGTAAAATTGATAAATCGAAGGTGTAAACGTAATACTATTCATGAATGATGTTTAATTTTGAGACGACCGCTTCATTTTACCTGTAAACTGTAGGTGTCATTAGTCGGCGTCGAGAATTGTTGAAAAGGTCTATTAGGCAAGTACTAGAGATTTTTAAGTAACCGTTCTGGATGATATAGTAAAATTATATAATGAAAATATATTATAATACTAAATTATAACTGTGTTCTATACTATGAACCCAAGGGTGGATTTCGCAATAGAAATATGGGTGCCTTGACTTCTATTCAGCAGTTATGATGTGAAACCGAGGCTGGGAATGGTATACTCAATATAATATGCCCCAGACCGAGGGTACTCCTGAACATAGTCTGTAGAAGTCTGTTAAGTTTGGAAGAGTATGGAGGCTGTAAATTGATTTATTTGTGCTAACAATAAAATATAGTTTATGTTTTGTTATTTTATTGATGTGAATCATATTAGTCAATTAATAACTGTAAAGCTGGTTTTTGATGCATATAATGATGATCACATGAAAATCGGACTTCCTAATCTCTGGAAATGGCGACCCTGGAGTCTGTTACAGTATTGTTGCTAAAATCAGTATTTTGCGTGTAGAAATGTACATGTTTAAATTGATTGTTGTGTCTTGAAAGTTTTATGCTTTATATGGAACTTGCTAAGTTCACTTAGAGACTTGTCATTTTCTTTCATGGGCTTGCGAGGAAACATCTGAATTTCTTTTATTTTTTCAAATTACCACCTTTAAGGAGGAAAATAAATTCAAGACCCCTCCTCCCAAAGACATGAACTTTTCAAACCCCCAAAAAAAACTTTTCAATAATTGTATTATTTACAACAAAAAAATACATGCATACAATTTCTATTCTTCAATAAGATAGTGCATCAGAAGTGGAAAAAATAAAGCTTTTAGTGGGGAAGTTGTTTGTGACTTCAGGAAATTTATTGAGATATGCCCGTTTTGGTTTTATTGACATTTACCACACCTTCGTTCAATTTCAGCACATTGTCCCTATCCTCAGTTTATTAAAGAAGTTAATAATTTAATTTAGATAAAAATACTTTCCCGGAAGAACTTGTTAAAATTTAGGATTTTTATCTCAATAATTGAGCCGAGCAGAGCGAAACAAAATGACTATGAATCATAAACCAAAGGACAAGAATGTGAGCAACTCTTTTTCACGTTGTACTTTAAATATTCTGTTCTTCCGATCGATCCTCCTTTGATTAATCTATACAAGTAGTGGAATTACGTTCTCGTCTGTTCTCGTCCTTAATATGCATGACATATTAGCTGCTGGACGTTAGGTAAACAACAATCAATCGACCAATCTTCTTTACTTTCTTCTTTAGTGAGTGTTATATATCAGTGTGATATGGTCAAGGCGTTTGGTTAAGTTATTACGGTATACAGTCCGTTTTTGGTTTATATATTAGTTTGATAGTTAGTTGGTCTCTGGATTTATTGTGACCATATGTACATATTGGAAAGTAGTTATATTATTTATGCCAAAGTAAAGCATAAAGAGTGGGAGATAAGTTACAAATTGGGGCCTCTTCCCCTTAACATTACAAATGAAACATCGACAATTCTCCTTTATCAATTTTAAGAGGACGGGTGTGGTTCTTTTAAAATGTATAATTCGATTTTTAAAATTCTTGACAAAAATTGTTTTAGAGGGAGCGAAAAAAATATATTTGTTTTACATTAAAAAAAAATCAAACTATGATTATGAAATATTTTGTATGTTAATGGAAAAAAAACCAGTTTCTTGGTTTTTGTCGAGCTTGCGACTTCTGTCAAGTTAAATGGTCTGATTTCAAAATGATGAAATTTTTATCTGAATTATGTATCACTGATATCTAAACAGGGTGGAAATACATTTGTCCCACATATCTAAAATTAAAGAAAAATGTACCGTTATAAGAATAATATACGCGTTGAAATAATTATTTAAGAAGAGAGTTGCTTTCATTGAATCAATCAATTACTTTTCTTTTTCATGGTATATAATTTTATTTGAATTTTACATTTGATAGAGATACATAAAGTACCGGTACCTTATCCCGGCCTCGTTAACGTTAGTATATAGCATATCAGTGGTAAGTTAGTACTTTTTAGTACACAATATATATAATAATTCAGCTAATAAAATACAACTGATTAAAAGAAGATAATATGATATATTAATAATTTTAGTTTAAGAAGATAAATTAATTTGTTCTGCAACCAAATAATGGAAGTTTTCACATTTGCCTTCTTTATTTATCAATATTTCGTAATGTTGAAGAAATTCCTTTTAAAAATTCAAACACATTAACTTGTTTTGTTTTTTGCTCGGATATATAATATCCTTTGTATACAGTAAAAAGTATAATTGTTAGTAAATCATTAATACTGTAATAATTTGTATCGTTTATTTTGTATCCATACAAAAGTGATCCAAGTGATATTATATGGTGTCCTATTTTAAGTTTATCGAGTAATAGTTTTATTTGATCCCAAAATGATTTCAGAAATTGGCATGTCAAAAAATAATGTTCATAATCTTCAATAACATGACTTATATTACATAACGGAGTTTTAGTTATTTTCCAAGAGAAAAGTAATTGTTTGGTTGGTAAAATGTAATGAAGAAATTTCCATCTTAACATTTTCAATTTATTATCTTGTATATAGTTAAAGATAAAGTACAGCATTTGTTCTCTTTTACTTGTGTTGTTTTCTAAATTAAGCATTTTGTCCCATTTTTGAAATCCTATTGGTTTCTCATAATATCTATTTAGGAGGGAAATGTAAATGTCTTTGGAGGAAATTTTTTTAATTGATACAATTTTTCCTTTTCTATCTTTAAATTTAAATTCGGAGTCAGTAGCAACTTTTTTTTAATTGATTCTTCTTTAGTTAGCTCTTGTAACCACGGTTTTGGTATTGCTTTCATCAATTTAGAATATTCTGGAAACCAATTAGCATGGCAAGATAGTTTATCTAAAATCATATTTTGATTAAATGTTCCTTTATTATCAATTATGTCATTTACAAATAAAATTTAACTGTTTATCCATGTTTTGGAAAAGGAGACATTTACCATTTAATTTGATAAATTTATTGCCCCATATAATTTGCTGTCTAATCTGTTTATATGATAGTTGATCTGATTCTTTTTCAGATTTTGAATTTATCCATGAAATGATTATTTTTAGTAAAATTGTGGAATTATTTCTTTTAGTTTATTAATCAAATTAATATTGTTAAAGTTCATTTTAGATATAAGGAATTCTTGTCCAAATTTATCTAAGTAAAATTTTGGTAAGACTTTCTAGTTGGGTGATTGGTCTTCGTTATCAATTAGTCTTTTTACCCAATTAATATTTATCGCTTTTATATTTATCTATGTCTATCATTTTAAGCCCGCCAGCATAGTAATTTTTACTTATTATAACTCTTTTAACTTTTTCTGGTTTATTGTTCCATATAAAACTATTTATTATTATTTTTTTAATTTTGCTAGGTATTCTTTATCAGTTTCGGTTACTGATGCAACATAAGTGATATTTGGTAGGATTAATAATTTAACAAGAGTTATCTTACCTAACATAGTTCAATTTCTTTTATTCCAGTCTTCAATTATTTTTTCAGATTTTTCGTATTGTCGTTGTTTAATTTTTTACACTCATTTTTATTAAGTCCAAAGTATATTCCCAATACTTTTATCGGTTCTTGTGTCCACTTAATGTTTTCAACTTTATCTTTACAGGACTTTAAATTGGCAAAACAATTACTTTGAGGAAATTAAAAACCAACAAACGGTACCCCCAATAACAAAGCCTTATATAGATATCTTTCAATGTTGAACGATCTGCTATGTAGCTAGCCTATCAAAATGGACGGGCGAATCAATCCGACGCCATTTTAGACACCCTAGACAGCTGAATGTTTTTGGCTATTAAGACCTATTTAGTGGTTAGGCTAGCCATACGTCCAGCAGTCCAACTATACATAGCCCTACGTAGCGGCTATGACATTGGACGCACCCCTGGTCTATTGCCATTAATTTATACCATCATTACAAGTCGAGAAGATGTACTAGTATGTCCAATTACTTTGTCGTAAAATCATGATTTACAATATGCGGTTAGGCTAGCCATAGTAGATACCTCAGACAGCTGAATGTTTTAGGCTATCTATATCTATTTAGCGGTTAGGCTAGCCATAATAGATACCTCAGACAGCTGAATGTTTTGGGCTATCTATATCTATTTAGCGGTTAAGCTAGCCATAGTAGATACCTCAGACAGCTGAATGTTTTGGGCTATCTATATCTATTTAGCAGTTAAGCTAGCCATAGTAGATACCTCAGACAGCTGAATGTTTTGGGCTATCTAGATCTGTTTAGCGGTTAGGCTAGCCATACGTCCAGTAGTCCAACTCTACCATAGCCCTACGTAGTGGCAATTATATTGGACATACCCGTGGTCTATTGCCATTACTTTATGCCCATCGTTTGTCACACTGTTTTTCTTCATGTCTACTCTCTCGAAACCAAGATATCAATTAAAACCAACCATGGCCTCCATCATTAGTAGTCGAGAAGGGTCTTACTAAAGATTTATGTCCAATTACTTTGTCGTAAAATCATGATTTACAATATGCTGATGACCCGACCCTTCTCTAATCTCGCTGTCACCTACTGAAAATATAAACGACGAACAGTTCAATCAGTGTATATAAAGTGCGAATCCAATTAGTTCATTTTCACTGTCGAACGCGAGTATTACTATTGTAGAATAAAGGATGATGGGAAAAACTGCGTTAAACTTTGTTTACTTTTTGAAAATACAAAATAATTGATTTGAATGTATGTTTTAACACAATTTCACTAGAATATAACATTTTAATGTATAATAACAGGATCAAAGTCCAAAAAAGTGTAATTAAAGCAGCTAAATTCATGATATCAATTACTGAATGTGATTCATTTTAACTATAAATGCGATGCATTATCACTGTAAGTGCGATCATTTCTGATGTGGAATTTTTGGAGGTGCGATGAATTTTCATTGTTGTTTTACATGATAAGTCGACATGCAACAACTGAAAATAGTCTTTAAATGACTTTAATATTGATGATATTTACCATTTGAAATGCAAGTTAGTCGTAGATGCTTACTTGAATATACACGGGTATATCCAACGTATGATTGATTTCGGACGTTGTGCGTTGTGTACCGTTCGTCGATTTTTTTTTTCTGTACGTTCGTTACGTGTTTTCGTCATCATCGAGAACATAATTTGCTATTTCTATTGAAATACCTATCTTATATTTTTGTTAGCAAGCAGTGATTTGCAACTACTCAAACTATTTGACATTTCTAACATTTCATATTGAAGATTAAAACAACCTGAATTTTGTATTTGTTTGACGTGAAACAGAACTTACTGGAGCAAGAGAAGCCCACTCATCGGGAGCGCCTGATTGCAATCCATTTTCTTGGAAATCCAGTATTTTGATCTTGAGGTCGAAGGTCAAGCTCACACGAAGGTCAGGGTGATATGCGTCACATCGTCATATCATGCATATTCAAATATTTTTGGTGATTTTGCTATTAGTGTGTCATGGATCCGAAAATATACTGGAATAGAATATCCATGAATATAACGTTTTATATTGTGAATTTTCCCTGAAAATATTTAGTAATCGCTTAAAAAAGCTTTTTTACAGTGCCGAAATTCTGAGGTCAGTTTTTCAAGTAAATGTCTGCAAATAAAATAAAACAACGGGTTTCTCTTTCGCATTATGTATTTTAAACAACAACAAATCACAAAATACACGGTCGCATTAAGTGTAAGAGCCAACCAACTATGCTTTATTTGTAGTTTAATCAAGTTTGAGTTATTCTCAGAATGTTTGTTTCGCGATGTTTACAAGTAATTCACAGACCTGTCTATTCGAAATAGTCACAGGGTGTTCATGTAATATAAATAAAATGCAATGTTGTCAGGAGCAGTAAACTTTGTTTTCATAAATTTACATTGCCTAATTACTGAACAGTGCGTCAATTAGTCTTTGGTAAAAATATTAGGACGGTCTATCTACCAACCTCGCTTCGGTATGCAGCGATTAACGTCCGGAATCAACTGTACGGCGTTTATACCCCGTGCCATAGAACCATTTAAGGTAGCAATATACAGTTAGGAAAAAAAAATAAAAATTTACCCTAATAAATTTTACCATCCCTTTTCTTGCTTTCTTACAAATTAAGCCTACGTACTGTTTGTGTAATATATGTAAATATGTATGTAATCAGTATCTTCCAAAGATTTGATTTCCAGTAGTTAAAATGGTTAAATTAAAACCTTTTGGTGTATCCATGGCAACAATCTGCATTTAATTGCTATAAAATATTGCAAAAAGGGGGGTAAAGATGTCACATATTTCTCCAAAATTTGGCCAAAGTAGAATTTCAATCCCTTGGAGTGATACCTTTTCTGAAACTGTTCACATATATCTATCTAGAGATTAAATAAAAATTATATGTCTTTCGTCTCATTTTTTTGTAGAATTGCATCAAAAAGTTCGTGTGAAAAAAAGTGTTTGTAAACATTACAATAATTTCTGGACCTATGGCCGGTCTGGATATGAAAATACGGACAGCCAAACAGAAAATAGCCCATAAAACATGTAAAAAATAATCTTGATGTTCTAGAAACCCACTTTGAAGGCTAAATTAGTCATCAGCTGTCTAAAAATGAATTTTATTGCACAATAACTTTCATATTTGAAAAATCCACCATGGCCAAAATGCGAAACTACACTTCTACCTGTATATTGCTACCTAAACATGTAACAATAAACTGTATTCAATATGGCCTTGTATTCTTACAATTACGTATTTGCTTATTTGTAACAATAATTTGTAAGAAATTCAAACATAAATTAAGGTGACGCGATTGTTGTTCGAACTTTCTTTACTGTATAAGATGTATAAACAATGGCACGTGAAATATCAACTATCCAGTCATCCAAGCGTCAAATATAAGGCAATTGTTTGTGCGAGATGAAAATTTTACCACACACTCAATCGTTTTGCGAACGCTCTTTGTTATCTAAGATGCATCCATTAGAGCTATTTTCTTGCTTTGTTTGTATAAATGGTTGCTCAATCTTAATTACAATGCGTAAGCAAACATTTACACAAACAAAGCAAGCAATCCAACCAAACCTTTAAACTACAAGCAGTAGGAGAATAGCTCTTATGACGTTTTATTAGTATATGATGTAGATTTAGACCGAAACCGAAAACTTTGCTTTTTCGGTGATGTGGATTGGCTTAAATGTCCAAGATATATGTATTCAATGATGGCGTGTCATAGGAAAGGATAATTTTTATCCTACATATAGATCTATACAAATTATTCGAGAAAATAGAATTGACTATATAAGCAATATATCCAATTTTAAGGAATTTATTGATATATTACCTCAGACTTTCACTAACAAAGTATGCATATATAATCAATCCTTCTGACTTCATAAATTTTGTTAAAGAGTCGGCTGAATTAAGACTTTATATGATGAAAATTAATTAATTTCCTTCTGTTAAAATGCATCGCATATACAATAGAAATGAATCGCCCCTACAGTGAAAATGAAAGTCTAGTATCATTATTCGACAGTAAACATGAATTGCATAACGAAAACAGCATAGTGGAATTTAATTCAATATCAGCAAGCTGAATGACAAAATCTGTTTTAAGTTATACAACATTAATAAATATGTTAAAAGGTACATTTTTCTGCAAATGAAACTTAACTACTGCTTTTAAATCTCTTGCACGCTCTGTTCGTGAACTATTCTTAATATTTAGCTATTTGTGTATCAATTTTACACTTGGATGGCTGTAGGCGCGATGGAAAGCGTCCGCATGCCTTACCTATATCATGGATTTATAAAAACAGTACATATTATATATTATTGCTTATTTAATTCAAAAATCATGAATTTGTCGTCAGTTTATTTATCATTCTACATTAGAAATTCATAACGGATACATTAATAATGGTATTTTAGGATTCGCACATTATATACACTGTCAATGCTCATTCATAAATGTTCTCCTCATAGCCACCACCGTTACTAAAAATTTCAAATTGACAAATATTATGGAAAGCAAATTAAAAATAAATGGAGAATATGTCTATCATGGGCCACAGATTGTAAATATGCATGAGTCAACTTCCACATATAGATGCAGGATTCACGTAGTTAAGACCGTTTTCTGATTATAAGCATAATTTTCATAACATTTGGTTGAGGCAAACTAAAGTTGGAGAACGGTAACGAAAATTCAGCAATTTTTATTTTTTTATACAGGGGCATTACTCATGAACGGTTAAAATGTGACGCCACCCAATTTCGAACTTGATCTGTGTTTTGTGGTAATAAGTATTGTGTACAAGTTTTATAACATTTGGTTGAGGCAAACAAATTTAAGGGACGGACGGGACGGACCGACGGGACGAACAATGGTAACTCTTAATGCCTCCTCCTCTACGCAAGGTGCAAGGGTGTTTTAACGTTCAGAGAACGTTGCAATATCTCTACACGAAGTATCATCTTTAACGTGTTCATTTCGACCGAACGTACCTGCGTATTACATACATCTAAGACAGCAAAACGGACGCCTTTCTTCAGCACGGTTTAATGCCTGATTGGATGAAGTTCAGGGCTGACCATAATGGTACCTGACGTCGGTCTATCTAGGTCATGTCTTCTCCGTTGTTGTTTATCTTTCCGGAGGAGTTGAGTGTTGGTGGTTGGTGAGGTCTATTGTACTGTCCAATATGTTTGGTAATCACTGTCATCTTTTTTATGTAATATTCTATACCCAGGAACATGAACGATTGGTGGCTACCAAACTGTGGTTAAATGTTCTATTCTCGGAGTTTTTAATGGTTGATTATCCGATCGGCCTTCAAACGTTGCCGTCAGCGTTACTGAGCATGTGAAAATAAAAAATGGCTAAATGTGGGATAGCACTTTATAGCGTCCGTATCTAGGCAACTGGAAAACAGTAGTTTCACCATACCAGGTATATTTAATTATCAGTTCACATCGATTTAAAAATGCAAAAAAATAATAAAGAAAAGAAACAAAATGGCATAAAAATAAAAAAGACCCTCCGATTAAGCATACAATTTTGTTTAATGGTAGTTGTAAATATATATTATCCTCTTTTAAAGACGAAAAAGGGGCCATATCTAAAAAAAAAATCAAACAAATCGGATGAATGGTGCCATTTTGATGGGGCGAAGAATTGGCAGTACGATTAGGAAACAACAATCTAAGTGGTCATGGGAGGAGAGCGACATATATACTAACAATGGACACGAATTATATAGTTCAAAGTTTATTTGTGTGAACAAATATTTATCAAATTAATCTTGACACATACTTCATATATCATATCGTTGATGGTTAATTAAAGCAGGGTAAGTTTACAAATTCTTAAGTGAGTCTTAAACGCTCGGAATCCGCTGAATAGCTCATATGACATCACAGTTATTTAGCCGTGTGACGCGTTTTGAAATTAGGATGACCTAGACCATACGACTTGTTGTATATTACAATATAACGTCTAATTATGGCTCCATGGTTGACCCTTAATATATATATAATTACAAACGTATTTCAACTTACATTTTCAAACAAAGAAATTTTATATGATTTATTGCATAGTCTCCAAATTTAACGACTGTATATATGAGTACCGAAGTGTTTCGGTCGCAAATTTTAAATCTTGGGTACATGTGCGTGTTTTTGTTTGTTTGCAAGTTTCAACCTGCAAACACTCATTTTGAAAACATCAGATATTTCAGTGGCTTTCAGTTTAGCAAAATAAAGCAAATGGTAAAAGTTTTGAAGGTCACAATGACCTTAAGTAAATCTTAATTTGGTTGGTACTTGAAAATCAAATAGGGATACCATATATATAAACTTTCCGTGTAACTATTTGTATTGCTTTAAGTGACCAACTAGTAGTAGTAGTACTCGAATTAGTTTAGAAGCAAATAGTCATAATATTTATACTAGTACTTGAAATATATTTTTATATAATGATGCTGCTGAAAAGAATCATTCGTTATTGTATCATATTTGTGATTTTTTTTCTTTGAAGGAGTGAATCTGCTTTCGATAGAATTGAGTTATAGTCTATATAATGTCCTTCATATTAGATTATTTTTAGACAAACTCTCAAACAGTAATTAAACTGTCTATAAACATTTATTAGGTTATGATTTTGTGCTCGAGGCATACCAAAAGGTGTATAAGTGGAGGGTTGGCGCCTTCAAACTAGTTTAAACCAACCACACTCTATGTGTGCATGTCCCAAATCAAGAGCCTGTAATTCAGTGGCTGTCGTTTGTTGCTTTATATCATATTTGTTTTTTTTGTTCATTATTTTGTACATAAATCAGGTCGTTAGTTTTCTCGTTTTGAATTGCTTTACATTTGTCATTTCGGGGCCTTTTATAGCTGACTATGCGATATGGGTTTTACTCGTTGTTGAAGACCGTATATATGTTAACTTATGTCATTTGGTCTCTGGTGGAGAGTTGTCCACATCTTCTTATTTTTTATAAGCATAGATATCTTAAACGATAATTAAAATCACATCTATTTATATACGTTTGCAACCCTTGCGTTTGATAGTAAAATGTTACACTGTCCTGTGGGAGTGAAAAAATGTTACACTGTCGTGTGAGAGTGGAAAAAAAAACCAAACAAACATGAGAGTCTGGATGGGGTCCTTCATTTCTCTATTCTTTACTTTTTTAGACCATTTTTCTCTTTTCTTTATACTCTTTGCTCATTATTCTCTATTCTTTATTTTTTGGTCCATTTTCTCAATTCTTTATATTTTTTGCACTTTATTCTCTATTCTGTAAATCCCCATACAAACCCTCAAACATCATCAATTGTCATCAGTCACAAATGATTTTACTATGGAGTAGTGTGTAATGTACATTGTGACATAATTTGTTGAGGTCCCAGTGCGATAAGAATATGAACCTTGCTTTTTCCCGACCGACACGGGAAGCCGGATTTTGATTTGCTTGTTCAAAAGATCCATAGGAATACATCTTATCCTACACGGACTCATTATTTTGAAACTGAACAGACCAGTCTTTGCTTTTACTCTTATATGCCGCTCTATAAGCCGAAAGACGCATCAATACAATTTTCAAGCTTTAAGCTCGATTTGGCAAGTGACATATTTCATTCGTGGCAAGCACGCTACCGTATATCAAGGATTGTATGAAATATCAAAATAAAAGTATAAGTTACTTCTCTTATTCATAGTTTTATATCATCGTGTTTTGTTAGTAAGATATCGCTATTTTCATACGTAATGTTGTCTTGCCATTCGTTTTTGATGAGTTCAGTGTCCTGGTTTTTTGTTTTTTTTTTCTTTCAAATCTGTTACATTACAAGTTAAAAAATCTGTGAAAAATAATCACATTAAAATTGTTAAACTTAAAAGTTTCCGATATTAATTTGTGTAAATATTTCACCGATTCAAATTTTTAAATTTATGTTAAGAAACAAGAGATCTTCAAAATAAATATTTATCTAATCAAATCTAAACTTAATGATAAATAATTTTTAATTGAGTAAACATTGATCTAATTAAAACTAGACATCAAGTTAAATATCTTTTCTTCATATGTAAATAAGCCGATGATTCTTGTATCCTTTAAAATGCGTGATAGCACTAGATATATTAACTTTTGCACCACAACGTCAAATGCTGATTACATTTGTTGGTCATTTTGTTGATTTATTGTTGTTTGTTTAAAATCTAGTGTCAAATATTTCATGCCATGTTCAAGACGAGAACAAATTATTAATGCAAATGTAAAAGACAATCACCGGTTGTCTCTGCTTTAATGAACAGTTTCATAATGTTAATCATGTCCATTTAGGGAGCTAGGATGAAATTTGAAAAAAAATAAGCAGGACAGGAGTTTTGAGTTAAAAAAAAGCAGGATGAGCAACTTGGTAAAAAAATATCAGGATGACAATTTGTGTAAAAAAATTCAGGATGAACAATTAAAAAAAAAGGCAGGACCGAATAGAGTAAAAAATAAAAAGGAAGGACAGAGATTACAACTGAAAAAAAAAAGCAGGACAAAATTTTTCATCCTAGCCCACCTCATAAAAATCAAATGGTAGCTCCCTTACTAAATCCAGAGTTTTGCAGTTGGATACTTCGACAATCTATCAAACTCGTTCCTGATCGATTGATAAATGTCTTCTACATTTTCGTCGTTCTTGACGTTTTCAAATGATGTTTTGTTTTCTAGAATCTCCTGGAATGTCTGCAGTGCAGATTCAAACTTTGCTCTGAGGATGCTTTATTTTGGCCTGTGCTAGTGCCAATGACTTCATTGTCCTGGGCATTGACTTCGTTCACATTTTCATCTGTATTTCCTCCAATTTCAAGTAAGGAAACATCAATCATTTTCGATAACAGCTGAATGTACAAAGCACAATCGATTATGTTATGCCCTCGAACAGCTCTCGATACAGACTTCCCTGACATCATATGCTCTATTGTGTTTGATGTATAATATTTTTAGTAACTCATAGAGCCCAGACGACTGCATAGTATGACCAATACATCCAAGAAAACTCATCTGTATGTGAAAACCACCAAGGCGTAAAACAACAGATTCAAGTTGACCGTCTCTTGGCTCGTTGTGTAATATAATCAAGGCTTTCCAGTAGAGAGGTTGATCGAAAGTAATTGAAGGTGTAACTCGAAGGCGATTGGCTTCTTTGCAAATGAACGATAATGTGGAGAAAATACATGAGAGTTCGCTTGGGTTCAATTCTCCGGGATATGGTCCTTCTTGAACTGTCTGCATAAATCCTGACCAGCTTACACGTGGTGAATGAAGAGGCCATGATATATTCAATAATGTTTTTAAGGTTTGTCTGGTCATTGTTATTCATGCGTCTAATTAAGTTCCTTCAATTTAAAGGGTGCATTTCAGCTGGTAATTGTAATTTGTGAAGTTTTATTTCAATTTTGCCGGATTTCATAATTTGTTCTGGTGTTGTATCTATTCTCTTTTGTTGCCATTCTTTTTGACTGGTAGTGCACAGAACAGACAATTGTCACGAAAGGAAAAGTTATTTGCTGTTGATCGTAACTGAGGAGTTTTCTCGCTTAACATGGATTTTTTCAGATTGTCTTATTTCTAAAATCCCTACGACAATTGACCAGGACGGGTTACAATATTAGTGTTCAGCACCTCATTGGCTCTGTTTATACCTTCACATCCTTTCTGACGAATTACGGTTTTCTCACCATTGTCAAGGGGTTGTTGGCAAAAAACGCATCTTGATTCCATTTCCCCCTCTGGATCCGCTAATAAGTTGATTTCTGTAAATTAAACTTACCTTTTATACAATTTATTACTGTTAACTCCTCATTTTTATTACTTAATTTGACGTGGTAAGCTGCAAAAGAATTAAAAAAAATATATAAGAACTTATCCGATAATTTGTATAACATTAACAACTGGCAAAATAGAAAAAAACGCAAATATCAAATTTTTGACTTCATAAATGTTAAACCGGCGCGCCGTAGATTAATTTTTCGTCAGCATCCCCCTTTCCAACTTCCGAAGCAAGGTTGTCGGCTCTTCGGACATTCCCGAAGTCCTGCGTTTAATCGTTGATTGCCGAGTTTATGAGCTTCGGTCCTTGCTTGGAAGTTGCCCCCTTTCATGATTTTTTTTTTTTTTTTTAGATTTTTGCAATAAATACAATTTTTTTTTTACTAGATATGGTTATTTTATGAAATTACGGATTGTCACTGATTAGAATCTCTAAAAGGTTTGTTATAAAACGAAATAAAAAAACAAATTGTTTGTTGAGTGTTGCATTTTGGGAAGGTAGCGTCTTAAAACCCTCTCAATTGGTGGCGATTTTTTCTTTATTGTATAGTGATGGAAGGTGAATATTTTAACGCCTTTTTTTCTGTTGCAATTTGTTCTGGGTCAAACGGTAATCTTACTGGACTATAAGGGACTTTCTGATTTGAATTTTTCCTTGGAGTTCGGTATTTTTGTTATTTTACTTTTTACATTGAAAAGTCGTTTTTACTACCGATTTCCTTCTGCATACGAGTAAACGTTTGATTCAAAATGTTATCAAAATTCTATACAACGTTTTTTTTTTAATTTTATAAGATATCTTTTGTAAATATAAAGATTTTTTAAATTTTACGTTTTTTCATTTAGAAAATGTGTATATTGGCCACAAGTGGCTAATGTTCTATAAACATCATCTGTATACCGACAACCTGTCGATTCCAGTGTACATTGATGTTTCAATGTACTTATTGGGCCTTTTAACTTTTTTTATTCGGGTGTCACTGATTATTGATATGTCTCTTGTAGACGAAACGCGCGTCTGACGTACACATTATAATTAAGCATGTCGTGATGAAGGTTTGTTGAAACATCATGACGTCTTTGGCAACTCTGGATCAAAGTTGTTGTTTGATTGATTGATTCTTGCATTGCACCGCGCAAATTCGATACAATACCACGAGGAGATCATCTCTCAAATAATTTGGGTCTTATCATTTCGGAAGTCCAAAAGTCTTGTACTGAAATTCCGAATTACTAAGCATAACGAATTTAGATGTATATGTAAGATACGTGGATAACGTCCCGTACTTTAATTCTATAAAATCATTCTTAATGATATAGGGTGTTTTCCGTATTGTTTTACATCCTTGTCAGTTTAAATAATGTACTATTTTTTATTGCGTAGTGACATATTTTTGCCACTTCTGGTAGGGTTACCTCTGGGCACCTTTCAGCGTAACTATTATCCTTGAGCGTTTGAAACCAGAAATTATTCGAAAGCGGAAACCATATTTGCTTCGCATCACAGTGCGGAGCTATTAGTTTCAGTCGATATACACGCCATCTTGAAATAATTACTTATCACATATAGATTCTGATTGGTTGCTTTATGATGCGGCTGAGATACAGCAACAGCTATTTGCTTAAATGAGATAAAGAATTACAGACTTTTCTCGTCTCAGGATAAGACATCAAATGCCGGAAAATTAACTATGTGTATTTCAGTTCCGATCAACTGTCATTAATTCATGTTCGTTTTATTATGCATATATTGCACACTGAAATTCAATGTTGAAATATCAATTATTAATACGTGTTTATTTGCTTTGTTAATTTGCAATGTGCACGATTTGTTTTGCTAAACAATGTTCCTATACAATGTTTACAAAAATGCATTATCTGTATTTTAAAACTTCTGCCAATCTAGGCACACCTCCAGAGTCGTGTCTATTTGTAAATGTTTTAATTTTCAACAAGTAAAGTGAACAAAATTTTAAAAGCATGGTGTATAACGCACAACACTGAACAGCCAGTTTAAAATTTCAGAAAAGTTCATCTTAATATATATGCAAAAATTGATATTCCAAGTCTAAGACATCCATTTTATATCAACCAATATCTAAAAATACCACATTTCCAATACTAAATCAACAACCACATGCACACATATTACCTTAAATTAGGATAGAGCGAAGCAGTCCACAGCTTTTTAGAAAGCTTAAACTTGTACTATCATTATACTCAGCTGCTTATTCTCATACGAGATGCGGCAGATTTTTACGACATCAATGTGCAGAAAACCCTATGATTGATCATGATTCATACGTGTTATTCCACAGGAAAGTTAATAAGAGCAAAATATTGAACTGCAACATTAATCTATTAGACCAAAAAGTTGCGACTAATTTGGAACGAATATATTTCTTATAGAAAATTATGTAAAGCTGCCATAAACACATTTCCTTAGTTTAAGGGTTTGAATGTATAGTTGAGTTTTAAAATTTTGGAAGAGTAAGACATTTTATTTGATTTATACATAAGTAATACAACGGATATTATTAGAATGACGGGAACTGCTCGACCTTTCGAAGTTTGCACTTAATTATATTATGGCTCGTGCAGCTTTTTATTCTTTTATTTTGTGTGTGTTCTTTCTCGACTTCACATTCATATTGCCATCACATTCTCCTAGTATGTTTTAACTCTTTTTAGACTCAATCAAAACGAAAAAATCACACCAATGCAATTTTGAATCAAATAGGAAATTTCATATTTCTACCCTAGAAATATAAAGATTCGAGCTTTCTTTAAAAGTAAAAGAAGTAGATACTTTACTACATTCCCGGACTGTATATCTTTATGGGCATGCAAGCAAGGACTATTGGTCTGTGTAAATGTAGACCATGACTCTGTATAAATGAAGACCATTACTCTGTGTAAATGTAGACCATGACTGTGTAAATGTAGACCATTACTCTGTCTAAATGTAGACCATTACTCTGTGTAAATGTAGACCATTACTCTGTGTAAATGTAAACCATTACTCTATGTAAATGTAGACCATTACTCTGTGTAAATGTAGACCATTACTCTGTGTAAATGTAGACCATTACTCTGCGCAAAAATTTTGCAAAACAAATGTTAGAAGATTGTTATGGGGAACAATAAGTATTTGGAAACAAGAACAACATGTCTTAAAAATATACAGTGCACAATAGGTCTTAGAAATATACAGCGCACAATAGATCTTTAAAAATATACAGCGCACAATAGGCATGAAAAATATACAACGCACAATCGGTCTTGAAAAAAACATACAGCGCACAATTGGTCTTGAAAAAATATACAGCGCACAATGGGTCTTGAACAATATACAGCGCTCAATAGGCCTTGAAAAATATACAGCACAATAGGTCTTAAAAAATATAACAGCGCACAATAGGTCTTGACAAATATACAGCGCTCAATAGGTCTTGAAAATGTACAGCGCACAATTGTTATTAAAAAATATTTAGCACACCATAGTTCTTAACAAATATATAGCGCATAATCGGTCTTAAAAAATATATACAGCGCGCACAATAGGTCTTGAAAAAATATATAGCGCACAACAGGTCTTAACAAATATACAGCGCATAAATAGGTCTCAACAAATATCCAGCGCACAATCGGTCCTAAAAAATATATAAAGCGCACAATTGGTCTTAAAAATACATAGCACACAATAGGTCTTGATAAATATATAGCGCACAATTGGTCATGAAAAATATACAGCACTCAATAGGTCTTGAAATATATACAGCGCACAATAGGTCCTAAACAAATTTACAGCGCACAATAGGTCTCAACAAATATACAGCGCACAATCGGTCTTAAAAAATGTTCAGCGCACAATCGGTCTTGAAAAATATACGGCGCACAATAGGTCTTAAAAAATATACAGCACACAATAGGTCTTAACAAATATTCAGCGCACAATCGGTCTCGAAAAATATATATCACACAATAGATCTTGAAAAATGTATAACGCACAATAGGTCTTAAAAATATATATAGCGCTACATATTTTCAACATCTTCCAGCGAATCGTAGGCGCTTCATTCAAATGACTTAAAAAATTTATAAGAGCGGAAAGTTTGTATATGCGTAGAAGTAAGACATTTGTAAACACTTTATGGGGTTGATAAAAGAAGAAATGATAAAAATGTTTTACCATTGTCTTTGTACAATACAGTTAATTGACCAGTACATAACGCGAAAAAATGCTTGATCAATTTTTTATAAAGTATACAAGGTATGACCTTTAATTTGCATCTACATTGATAGCATTTCACAATTATTGGGAATTTTTTCTTCGGAGCAAAAATATGTTGTCTTGATTTCTGTTATCAAGTGATTCTATCCGATTATCTTTTGTGTAAAAAAAATGAGCTTGTAAGTAGAAAAACAATTACTGAATAAATGAATAAACAAACATTCTATAGAAGTAAAATTATAGAATGTGTTGTTGTGAATCATTAATTGTACGTTGTTTTGGGAGAAAATGAAGATCTTGATTTATTTCTACGAGGCACCGCCTTCTTTTTTTTTTTTTAACCCTATTATGTTTTGAACAAACAATATTTGCTATTCAATTGTGGCATTTGGACAGGTTAAAATTAGTCAAGTTACATTATCAATGAAATTCCTATATGAGGGTTTGTATAGACTTAACAGAATTGATAACGATGTCCTAAAAAATAATGAATAGAGAAAATTGAGCAAAAAAATAAATTAAGAATAGCGAATAATTGGTGGCAAAAGTAAAAAGAATAATTGTGGAAAATTAAAGAATATGTGATATAATACTGATTACAGAAATGAACGATGTACAGAACAAAGAAATCATCTAAATACAGGAAAATGTATTAGTAAAATCGGTCCATTAGTATTTTACAGAATAAAAGAATAGAGAAGGGACACGGGGAATGTGTCAAAGAGATAACAACCCGACCAAATTGCAGAAAACAGCCCAAGGTCAAAAATGAGTCTTTAACACAGCGAAAAAAATCGCACACTCTGAGTCGGTCTTCAGCTGGCCCCTAAACAATAATGTATACTAGATCAGAAAAATGGACGCCACAGTAAACTCCGAAACATGCAAATGAAGAAAAATTAAAAAAAAAAACAACATAAGACTTACAACAAAGGCTAAAAGTTCCTGAATTGGGACAAGCGCAAAAATGCAGCGGGGCTGAAGTTTTTTGTGAGATCTCAACCTCCCTATACATCTGGCCAATTTGGAATAACCAATTACACAGCAAAACGCACAGCAAAGTCAGTTCAAATAAGTCCCAGTCCGATGTTAGAATAGGTAACAGAAGAAACTAAGCATGTAATTCATTTTTAAAGGTAAAGAAAAATCCTGTCAAGAATACGGAAGTTAAGGACACCATCCAGACCCTCCGTTATGATGAACGGCTAATGTCAATCATGAAAATATCCTATGCGATGCTAAGTAATCTAAGATGCAGAACCAAATTATGCAAATTATTACCTGCCTTCTTATTATAAAATAATGAGCAGCACTGTCCACCGACAGTTTTCGCCAATTAGCTGTCAGACTTCATCATTTAGACCAAGGATATTGTAAAGGTAAATTCAAGTTTTTATCATTGATTATACATATATTTTTTGTTACTATATTTCTATGGTCAATAGAAGAAATTTCATTTAATATTAACCATAATTCAGAAAAGTGCAACTACTAATAATTTTAATTTGATTACACCTTTTGAATATGTTATATGAAAGGCTTTGTCTAATTCAACCATTTTATGATGACAAAATATACCAAGAATTATATAAGATAATGAAATATAGTTTTACAAACGCCGCTTCATCTTATGCTAATGTTTGCACTTTTCCATGATTCATGGTAGTACATCAAAACATAATTTATATATATAACTAGAACAGTTGATTAGTTGCATAAAGAAATAAATAAATTTGGTGTATTTACTGTCTTCTGATTGGTTAAAAGTATTACTTTTATTATCAATGTTGTCAATTTTATGGCGCATGCCCACTCTGACGTTGTATATTCATACGTCAACATGTGTGTACGTTGTTATTGTTAATATAAATAATATAAAAGTTCTTTGAGCCTTATTTTTGATAGAAATTTATTTATAATGAATGGCAATAATTTATTTTGAATTTATTGAACCATAAAATTAATTTTGACTCTTCACATTTTACATAATCCGCTTCGCGGATTATTCAATGTGAAGAGTCAAAATTAATTTTATGGTTCAATAAATTCAAAATAAATAATAGCCATTCATTAAGAGTACAGTTGGTTGAATTTGCGTGGTTGTTTTTTTTTCCCCCGATTTAAATCAAATTCTTCTACAAACTTGAAATACATCTTTAATATGACACTGAACAGTTTTGATGTATAGAAAGTGGATTTTAGACGTTTTTAGTAGTAACTTTTTTCAAACATCGAATTTCAATAATTTACGTTATGGTAACAAAAAACATCACATACATGGTAACGAAGTTTTTATTTCAGGGACTCGGTTTACGTACCTATACATTTTCAATCATTAGAACGGTCTACCTTTTAATTTTGTTCTGATTATTTTTTCTTCCGGCGTTTGAGATGTTTTTTTGTTTCTCGACAGACCGAATTTTTGAGCACATGAGACCGGACAGTGTAGGGTGTCACCATTAACTCATTGTTAAAGGAGTTATCCCCATGTTAACTCTATACTTTTTATATAGTAAATCATCTGTAACCGTAAAATGCATCGATATTTCCTACTCTAAATTGGTCGTTACACCCTCGGCATCTTCATTTCGATCATTTGTTAACAACGCGATCTATTGACGACATCGAAAGGCAGTTATGTCCCTTCTTACATTTGACATAAGTGATATGTCGATGTAACTTACAAAGCGGAAATCATAGTAGCTTAAGAGTTTTTTATATGTGGTCTTTGGTCCAATAGAACTGAAGAAATTAAGGTCAAGGTAAATATCATGTTCAAAGTTATGAATCTTGCTTAAACGTTATTCCGCGGAATACACGTTATACCCAGCGGTTGTGAAAACTCAGCTAAAATGCCAGGCTTATATATTGGTACGCTAGACGCGCGTTTCGTCTTTAAACTGAAAAATGATCAGTTGGTTGCGAATGTGAAATAGTCATTGAAATTAAATCCTTTAATCGCTCTCGTTCTGATATGTCGCTCATGAAGACTTGGTGCGTTAGATACCAGAACGGGAGCAATTGAAAAGATTTTATTTTTATTAGAATGTCATTGTGTGACGAGATCAGGACTTTTCGAACTGATTTAACGCTAGTCCAGTGTACTGTCCGACAACAAGTAGGACTCTATATATTGTGTGAGGTTTAGCTAGCTATAAAACCGAGTTTAACCAACATTTTTCTTCGGAAAATTCCTGTACCAAGTCAAGAATATGACAGTTGGTTTTCACTAGCTCCGTTGCGTGGTAACGTTTGGTTTTCAGTTTTCTGAATTTCTCCTATTTGAATTTACTTTGGAGTACGGTATTTTTGTTATACTTTTTTAGTACTAAGAATCTTCATTGATTGGTTGTAGGTATGGTCGATTTAAGAAATAATTAAAACATTTTATTTGTATTTTGAATTTATTATTTTTTATTTTCAGAAAGATGAAGTTAATAGTTTTATCACTAGCAATGGTCGTCTGTATTTTGAGCGTGAATGGTTACAGTTTTAAACGTACTGCTGAGACTCTTGGTGACAAAGAAAAGGCGCTCTTGAGAAGAATGGGCGCGGGAATGGCAAAGGAATATTTTGGCGAAGAGGGTGCAAAGGAGGGCGCTAAAATATTGGACATGTGCCTGGACAAACCTTTAAGAAACATAGAGTGCTGCGTGAAAGGAGAAGGTAAAAAGATATGCGAACGTGATGATGTAGACGAAAAAACTTGCGATAAAATCGAAAGACTGGTGGATGAAACACTAGAAGCAGGTGAAGCTCTATATATGGTAGGATGTCTTGACATGGAAGGAGTTACACCATCGGAATGCGCCAAAGAATTATGTATGCCATATTGTGAAGAAGAATGTGAAGATGAGTCTTGCGATTGTGACGAAGAATGTGGCAAATTCGGAAGTCTTCTGGAAGAAGAAGAAAAGAAGAAGAAGAGAAATCAAAAAAAGAAATTCAACTTAATCGTCTTCGTTCCATGTTGAAAATTAGAAAATTCAAGAACATCATCAAGAGGAAGTAGAAACCACCATTAATCAATAATCTATAACCGATTAATCCACACTCAAAACAACCGAATTGACAGCAACCTGACAATAAAATATGGTTACATTTTGAAATTAGTTCATAAATTAATAAATATTTGCATTCTTTATGTCTTTATTTTATTTTAAATTCTACAATTCTTCATTTACGCGAACATTTTTTTCAAGATGAATAAAGAAAATTCCCACATACCCAAAGAATAAACCATTGTAACTGTTCTTTATCTCGACCATGTAGAAGGGTGATTTTAACACGTATTCAGCAAGAAATTTACTTTTTCGATGAAAACAAATAATTCTCAAAAAAGAACAATAAGCAGAAAAAAGACACCAAACTACTGCAGAAAATAATAATTCAAAAATACGAAAAAGGGTAATTTCATAGATAGAGAGATCAATGTAATTGCGGTTAAACTCTTATTTTGTTGGTTAAATTTTTCTAGTTGTATACTTTGAAACTGATTGATATCTACCTTCTAACCGCTTGAAATACAAATAACAATCACATCTTTGAATTCGATGAAACATTCATTGTCAAAGGCAATAACTAAAGCCGAAAATTGGGCAACTACCATGGCTTCATCGATCACAAGAAGCATGTTGGCTGTAAAACAAGAAACAAATTTAATAATCTGGTAGGGACTTACGTACGTAATTCATAGTAGTTTGGAATGTTATACATACTATGATGAACAATCATTCCATCAATTTTTAATTTGTAATACTCTCCAACTTCGTACTTTATTTGGCACGATAATACAAAGACGCCCTATCCAGATAGAGTATTATATTTTCGTGCCTATAAATTTTTCTTTCGACTCCTCGATCATGCATATTCGGCAGAGAAAAGCAAATTCCAAATTTTGGCACACATAGCGGCACTGGTTCTAGTTGAAAAGAGCTATAGAAAAATCACATTTTCATTCGCTTCTCTAAACCTAATTACCTTTTTAAAAGTTATTCCTCACTTGTTTCCTTTCAGATAGCAAAATTGCCATCAAACAACCTTTGATTTTCCTTATTGAAAACCAAAACTACGAAAAATATAGCTAATAAAGGACCATTAGACAATTCAAAGAATGCAAAAGATAACATAGAAAACTTATGACTTAGCACGAAAACCCCACAAAAGGTGCTCCGGAAGGGTAAGCAGACCCTGCTCCATATGAGGTATAGGTAGCTATAAAACCAGGTTTAATTAACTGTTCTACTTAAGGAAATACCTGTAACAAGTCAGGAATATGACAGTTGTTTTCCGTTCATTTGATTTGTTTGAGCTTTTGATTCTGCCGTTGCATTAGATAAGGGACTTTGTGTTTTACTTGGGAGTTCGGTATTTTTGTTATTTTACTTTTTGGGTTGTCAAGTATGCGTAGTGATTTAGTGTTATGAAGTGATGAATTGATAAATCATATCCCTCCTTTCCAAGTAATGTTTTCTTCAGATTTTATGGAAAAAGGTACATTGAAATAAACATCATGTCAAAACAATGTGTTCATATATGCTTTTAGATCAGCAAAATAAATAATTATTATGACATATTGGATAAATGATTTTTCTATGCGTTGGATGTGTCTCACTATATCCGTTGTCATCTGTTTCAAAGCTGAAGAACGAAATATTCGAATTGTCGTAACCATAATAACACTTTTCCTCGAATCTGAAATGAAAGACTTAGTCTTTTCATCGAATTTGTACTTACGAGGGCAACACGTTCGATGACTCATTTGAAACAGGATCTGCTTACTCTTCTGGAGCACTTGAGATCTCCCCAGTTTCTGTTGGGGTTCTTGTTGGTCAGTTTTTAATTTCTATGTTAGGTTTTTGTAGACTATTTTCGGCTTTATGAACTTACTCAAAGTCCTGCTGTAATTGCCTAGTTTTTGAGCTTCGGTCCTAGCTTAGAATTTTCAACCTTCAGTTTTTCTATGTTGTGTTATTTTGAAACTCCAAATTATCTATTACCTTAGTTAAGTTTAATGAATTGAAAAGTTGTCTGTGTCAGGAATACTTTCTTGGTCAGGTTTTCTCTTCCAAAATGCTTTTCGACTAAAGAATTGTCCTTTAGATTGACCAAAATTCTGTCCGCAGTGAAAGAGGGTCTTCAGAATTACTGTGAAACTGTTTACTCGCGTAATGGTATTAACCATATGTGGATTCTAAAACAACTATAAAGAACTTCTGGATAATTTTAAATCTCGATCTTTTTCTGAAATTAATTCTATCAAAACTTTTGCTTTTTACCCTGTATACCACCATTCCCCATGTGAAATTGAAAAATCTTCTAGAAGGAATAATCCACAATGCTTTTCAACATAAAACTGGCAGCATACGCTATAAATTTATTACTTTGCGGTACCATACGGCATATTTTATTAATAGTGAACAAAAAGGTAAAACATGCTACACAGAGGAACAAGTGATCAGTATGCTGGAGGTTCTTATTGACAACATATTTGTTGAATTTGGAGGTAGACTTTTTCAACAAATTATCGGCATTCCGGCTATGGGAACGAACTGTGCGCCTCTCCTTGCCGCCCTCTTATTATTTTCATATGAGTCGGAGTTCCTTCAGACACCTGTCAAAAACAAGAATATCATTTAAATCAAATTCAGCTATATTTATGATGTTATTTCCTTTAACAATCCGAACCTTTCTGATTGGATTCCATTAATATATCCCCCAGAACTAGAAATTAAAGAAACAACAGACACGGCTTCCTCCGCCTCAATTTTAGACTTATACCTCAAATTTGACATACGCGGTCATCTCAGTACCAGAATCTATGACGAACGAGACGATTTTAATTTTGAAATTATCAATTTCCCCCACCTTAGTAGCAATATACCAACTTCACCTGCATATGGGATGTATATTTCCCAACTTTTTATGTATTCAAGAGCTTGCAGCTGCTACTCAGACTTTGTAAAACGTCACCAGTGTCTGAGTAAAAAGTTGATGGACCAGAGGTATGTCAAAGAACTCCTCGTCCTTTTTTTAAAAGTGTTCATCGGAAGGTACAAAGACCTTGTTGATAAATATTCCGTATCAACTTCACAAGTAATACACGATGGTCTTGAAGTATATATTTTGGGTACTAACGTTGTTTATCATCTTAATCACGTGTTATAGTATTTTTTTTATTTGTCTCTATGAATATTACTTTTTCTAATTAGTCTGTTTTTGGTGATATCAATTTGACGTGACTCTGTACCTATACATCCGATCATTGTGTTATTGTGCTATGGTAAATTTTTGTATTCTTGTCTTTTATTTTTGCTAATGTGCTTTGTCTATATGCCTGTTTGTGTTTCGTTGTTACATGTGCTTTGTCATCCCGTCATTGTGTTATTGTGCTATGCCTTGTCTTGTTTTGCTAATGTGCTTTGTCTATATGCCTGTTTGTGTTTCATTGTTACATATGGCGTGGCTCTGTACTTATACATCCCGTCATTGTGTTATTGTGCTATGGTAAATTTCTGTATTCTTGTCTTTTATTTTTGCTAATGTGCTTTGTCTATATGCCTGTTTGTGTTTCGTTGTTACATATGGCGTGGCTCTGTACTTATACATCCCGTCATTGTGTTATTGTGCTATGGTAAATTTCTGTATTCTTGTCTTTGTCTATATGCCTGTTTGTGTTTCGTTGTTACATATGGCGTGGCTCTGTACTTATACATCCCGTCATTGTGTTATTGTGCTATGGTAAATTTCTGTATTCTTGTCTTTCATTTTTGCTAATGTACTTTGTCTCTTTGTCTTTTTTATGTTTCTTTGTTACATATTTGTTTGTTTTTATAGTGATGAAGATTATAATACAATGTTGAATTTTGACATTTTGACATATTATATCTGTTTGTTTTATTCACACATCGTTGTCAATATAATGGAATTATATGCGACTGTGATACAAATGAGAGGTTTAGCTAGCTATAAAACCAGGTTTAATCCACCATTTTCTACATAAGAAAACGCCTGTACCAAATCAGGAATATGACAGTTGTTATCCATTCGTTTGATGTGATTGAGCTTTTGATTATGCAAATTGATTACGGACTTTCCATTCTGAATTTTCCTTGGAGTTCGGTATTTTTGTTATATATATTTTACTTTTTTGTATCAACTGAATCGTGATGGCAATATTTATTAATTGTCAAAGGATTCAATCTTTTGAAATGCTTGAAACTTTTTAATAGTTGATTACAAACAATATGAAATACAGACTATATGCTGTAGGAAAGTGGTCTCGTTGTAGCGTGTTCGCCTCTAGTGCTGGAGGTCGTGTGTTCAAAACCACAACCGGGTCAAATCAAAGACTTTACAATTGGAATTTGCTGCTTTTCTTCTAAATTTGCGACAATAAGGAGCAAGAGCAAAGAATGGTGGGCTGTTAGTTTGAATAAAGGCTTCGGGTAGAGTGACATGTCTTTTGTTGACTATTATCTTATGAACTAGTTCGTTCAAAATCCGGTCTAGTACATAGCTGGGTTAATATTCATATCCCATTAACATGCTTTCTCCCTGAATATGCATTTAATTTGACGCTGGACGTTTATCATGCAGGCGTTCGCCATCTGTTAGGAGTCGGACTCGCTTAGTCTGCCGATTTACCCCCTGGTCCTCAGATAATTTCCAAAACTTAGCTTCAGATTGTTGTATTTTCATTGATCTCGCCGGTATTAGATAATCATGCGTGTATTTTCAAAGGCGAACATTTGTTGTCGATTTTAGCGTAACGAATGGGTGTTTTGTTTATTTGGAAAATCAGATTAAAAATTAGTTATAAATCCAATCGGAACCAAATATAATCTTTTGAAGAATGCTTCTCTGCCATAATTCAATTGCAAGGCAGGTTTTTTTTAAGTGTTGACTTATGAGTTCAAAAGATATAATTTGTACCATACACCACCAATGCATCCATATATGTAGACTGGTTCCCTGTCCTTTATCTGTTTGGCTCTGAGATACCCATATGTTGAAAGGGAGAGAACCAGCCTACCATATGTGCAACACAATGAACATGATATGCAAATCTTTAAAGCGAGTCAAATGAATGATATTTTTCAGCAGCAAATTTCCAATCACTGTGGAGCAGGATCTGCCTACCCTTCTGGAGCACCTGAGATAACCCCCAGTTTTTGTTGAGGTTCGTGTTGCTTAGTCTTTAGTTTTCTATGTTGTGTCTTGTGTACTATTATTTGTATGTTTCTTTTTTAGTCATGGCGTTGTCAGTTTATTTTCGATCTATGAGTTTAAATGTCCCTCTGGTATCTTTCGCCCCTCTTTCAAGAATCGTCTCCTCCTAAATTCTAGGGCTAATTCTTTTGAAAAGCGGATTGATGATTCAAAGACCTTCCGGTCTGTACTAACGAGAGTAACATGACGAGTGCCACATGCTGAGCAGGATCTGCTTACCTTTTCGAATCACCTATGATCACCCGACGGTTATTGGTGGGGTTCGTGATGCTCAGTCATTAATTTTATATGTCAGTTGTGTTTTGTATATTGTTTGTTTTTTTATCATTTTTTGTGTTTTGTACTGCCATAGCATTGTCAGTTTATCTTATTGTCGTGCTAGCTATTAAGTTCAATTTGTCAATATTTTAACCATTTGACCGCGACGTTTTTATTATGAACGTAAATCCAGAAAAGCGCTTCAGATGCATATAATTAATGTGTTTTTCCTTTAACAACACTGGGTCAATACATATGCTGGTGGACTATCAGGGTATTATCTGCTCAGTAGTCAGTTCTTCGGTGCGACATGATTTATAACAAACCTTTCAAAAATTGTCCCTTTATAAATTTTTAAAATATAAAGAAACTAAGGCAAAGTTGACCTTAAATGGATTTGGCTATTTTTGTTAGGTTCTTTTTGTTTGTTAAGCTCTTTACCTCTTTCGGTTCTTTAACATCCATTGCCTAATTTCAAATATTTGGATGTGAGCGTTCCTAATGAAGATAAATCCAGAAAAGCGCGTCGGACGCATGAAATTTATAACGTGTTGTTTTCATTATTTACAGCACTGGGTTGATACCTCTGCTGGTGGACTATCACTCCCCGAGGGTACCATCAGCTCAGTAGTCAGTACTTTAGTTTGACATGATTTATAGCAAACCTTTCTAAAGTTGCCAGAATATAAATTTGAAATTATAAAGAAACTAAGGTTTCAACTCCCTCAGGCAAAGTTGACATTATAAAAGGATTTGGCTACTAGTATTTGTTTTACTTTCATTTTCGGTATAATGATCTTCATATTCGGCTGTGAGCATTCCTGATGAAGGTAAATCCAATCCAAAAAAGCGCTTAGGACGCATGCAACCAATAACGTGTTCTTTTAAATTTTTTGGGTCGTTCGCGGTATCTATTGTTTGGGTGTTCAAATGCAAAGAACTTCTGAAAACGTCGTCAAACTGCATTTTTTGACGTCATATCCGTCATTTTAGTGCCATACCGTTATCTATTTGAATTTAAAAAATTCTAAAAAAAAACTATTTAAAATAAGAATCAAAAAGTACAAGTTTGTTTAACTTACTCTTCAGTTTGTTAATAAAAGTTTCCTTGTTATTGTCTCACGAGGGATACAATTGTCCCTTTCGCAGTCATATTTGTCGATAAGGTCAAAGGATAATTAATCATTTGAGCGCCGAGACGTTGTTTTTTCACATTGTTACGTTGCCATACATATTTGAATGACGTTACTCAGTATAAACGATACGTAACGTAACGTCAACACATTACTTAATAATTTAATTTTGGATGTAACGCTTCTTCTGATTGGCTGACGTTGTTTTGTTTATCAGCTCATAGACATAATATTGTCATGTGACCGTGACGTCATCAACGTTTTTTCATGGTTTACTCCGGTTAATAATGGAATTTATAATTAAATTATAAGAAATGACTGTAATATTTTTTTCTGACTATGAAGAAATAACATCAAAAATGTGGTGCACACTGAATAACCCGCGTATGACTGTAATATTTTTCCTGTCTATGAAGAAATAACATCAAAAATGTGGTGCACACTGAATAACCCGCTACGCGTCCTTAAATCGATTTATTAGACATCTCGGGACTAACCTTTAAACTTGAGTAATTGTAGCGGACCTTGCGTATATTCAGTGATTTTTTTTATGTTCGAGTTGGGAATCGAAGTTATTTTATTTCATTTCTATTTCTTTTTCTAGAATACTATTAAAAAAACTGACAATATGGAAATAAATGAAATAAATGAAAGTTTTTATAACATGATAAATATTACAAACAATAAAGATATATTGAAGAAAATATAGCTCAATTACTGTATTTTGATATAAAGGATCATGCAAGATTGATATCATCGAGGGATTCAAAAGACGAACAGTGTTCTCAGTTTCTTCATTGTTGTCGTCGGTCTGGTTTTTTTTTTTTTTTTTTAAAGCACCGTCTATGTAGAGTCCGATTTAACACTTTGCACATCACCACAAAAATTGGGATACTAGTATTTAACATTGTAATGATTTAACCATCAAAGTCTTAACTGATTTAGCAATAAATCGAATGACAACTGCGTTCAGCGACAAATATTTCATGAATATTCAAAATAGTAACTTATCTTTTTTCTGATAATGTATAATCTGAAATAATAAAATTGAGAATGGAAATGGGGAATGTGTCAAAGAGACAACCCGACCACAGAACAGACAACAACTGAAGGTCACCAATAGGTCTTCAATGCAGCGAGAAATTCCCGCACCCGGAGGCGTCCTTAAGCTGGCCCCTAAACAAATATATATACTAGTTCAGTGATAATGGACGTCATACTAAACTCCAAATTATACACAAGAAACTAAAAGTAAAAATAATACAAGACTAACAAAGGCCAGAGGCTCCTGACTTGGAACAGGCGCAAAAATGCGGCGGGGTTAAACATGTTTATGAGATCTCAACCTCCCCTATACCTCTAGCCAATGTAGAAAAGTAAACGCATAACACTACGCACATTAAGAGTCAGTTAAAGAGAAGTCCGAGTCCGATGTCAGAAGATGTAACAAAAGAAAATAAACAAAATGACAATAATACATAAATAACAACAGACTACTAGCAGTTAACTGACATGCCAGCTCCAGACCTCAATTAAACTGATTGAAAGATTATGTCTTCATCATATGAATATCAGGCACAATCCCTCCCGTTAGTTAAGTTTACTTTAACGTTACAATTGTGTGACTTATCCTTCATTTTGGTTTGGCGATTTGGTTTTGAGGATTGTCAATGGTCTGACTAAACCAGTAGTAGTTAACTTTAACCATTAGTTTTGCTTTTTTTTTCATATAGCGCACCTAAACTGATCCTTTTTTTTTTCTCTCTTTTTTTGATTTTTTTGGTATTCAAGTCAATATTTTACATGTCAAAGGCATGCGAAGTTATATTAATTTTACCAAATCTTTATTTTTTTATGCAACACTTGATTTCTAAATTTGATGTTTATCTGTGGTTTAAACTGTCTTGATCATTTTTTGGAGTAGGCCGATTTTTACAGATAATATTTAAGTGTTTTGAACTTAAGTTCAATTAAAGAACAAATATAGGTACAGGTTTAAGAAATCCTTTGCTGCGTTAAATACATGTCCGACTTAAATCAGTTTTGTCATTAAATGAGGCCTGTCGATAAAATTATTTTCTATTTCTTGTTTTTGAACATTGACATCGAAAATCTTCTATAAATCCCTTTTTCATTGGTGTGATTTAGGCAGATTATGAGAAGAAACTATCTAATCGTAGAGACACAATATTTTAGCAAGAGTTCATTTGGGAATTTCGGTAAAATCGATATGGCCCCAAATGCTGTAACTATTTTCTTTCATTGCGTCCAACTTTATGATATAGTTTGGTTTTTTTTCAAAACTAGTACATGGTTAGTTTGAAGTATGAAAAAAAAAAGAGATAAATTTTGGTACCAATAGTTTACCCCAAACATAATTACGGACGACGTACTTTCCTTTTGAGTGTGGCTGATTCTTTAAGATTTTAAAGTTGTTTTGATACATGCACAAACATAACCACACATTGGTAAAAACCCTCTCCAGTTTTAAAAAGAGTTGCGGACTCGGTGTAAATGAGACCTTAACTCCAGGAAACAAACAATAAAACAAAGATATATAGAGGTCAACTTACATTCTTAAAAGATAGTCGGACATTATACGATATTTCAAACACTAAAAGGATAAAGTATACATAGTCATTATCAGAGACTACAAAAATTTGCTAGCAGCATTCATTTCCCAAAATAAAATATCGAAGTCGGATATAAAAACACAACCGCTTGGAAAAAAACACCACACTCAAATATTACCGAAAAAAACAACGACTGGGACAATAAATCAACTCTGACATGAGTGAAAACAACCGACGTTGACTTGCACAGATAAATGATGCCGGATTGAAATAGTCACTCATATCCCATCCCTTGTATATCAATAGAGTTGGATAGAAGATTGCACTTGTGTGAAGAATAGACGATTTTAGACGACCCTTTATTTTCCAGTTGAAAAATTTGAAATAAAACTCTTTTTACAAAAATGGACATTTTCAAATTACATGTACATGAATTAATTAACACTTTCTTGTATGTTCTTGAAACTGAAAAAAGTGCTTTGTTATATGCATTATTCAGGTTCCACCATAAATAAAGCTTTTCACATAAAATTTTAAAATAAACAATTTGAATAGATGATCACGATGAGGACGTGGCGCAGCAAATTTTCGCTCCCCCGAGATTTGGATTTTTAAAGCCAAACGGAAACATTTCTTACAACACTGTGGTCTCGGAATTACAAGAAAGGCCACATTATATTTTTTTAATACTTGTATCTCTTTTCCTTAGCTCTATTTGATTATATCTTGATCTTTTTCATATATAGTCATACGAAGTAGTTAGATCTTGTTTAATGTTTCCTACTAACAAAAAAAACAAAAAAGATAAAAACGATTCAAAATGATGACAATAGTTCAATAGTTTTAATGGATCAGATGGACTGAAAAAATCTATGCACTGTCAATAACTTCTGTATAAAAACATGTTCGTATATCAATTTTGTGTGTTGGATTTGAATTTTCAATACTAGTATTAGCTTACCTTTTGCATAGAAGCATGCACTGCCGTCCGTGTTTAAATATTGTTTTTCTACCGTTCAACAATTTTGGTTGTGAAAATAAACAATTCAGAATTTTCTTTAGGCACCAGTATTATTTTGAAAGAGTCCGTTATGATATGAAAGTCATGATATTTGGTATGGTTACAAATGAGAAACATATAGCCACAAAAGACATCAGAGCAAGGCTATTAACTACGGGTCGTCGTACTGTCTTCAACAAAAGTTTTGTATATATGATCTCCCCCAGTTTTTGGTTGGGTTCGTGCTGCTCAGTCTTTAGTGTTCTATGTTGTGTGTGTACTGTTAATTGTCTTTTGGTCAGTTTTCGTGTTTTGCCTTGGCATTGTCAGTTTGTTTTCGACTTGTGAGTTTGACTATCCCTTTGGTATCGTTCGCCTCTCTTTTTTGTATGCAAGACTGGCCTTCATTTAATTTAATGTGAAACAATTAAAATGAGAAAGTTCACGACATGTTAAGTTTTAAGCATTGAAGGATCGAAAAGCAAATATGACAAACAAAGGGTATGTGATAACGACAACCAGTTGGTCAAAGGCTTCTTCCTGGCTTTGGAAAAGCTCAGCATATTTTTGTAGGCACTGATCCCCTCTTCTAACCCTGAACTGTCGGTGTCATGTACCAGTATAACATTAGAACAAATAGCAAAAAACATTTGAAAAGAGTTTGACTTGTCAGAATTGGACCAAGCACAAAAAAAAGCCTAACACAATGACAAAAGACAAAAAGTAAATAAGAAAATAAAGGATAGGTAATTCAAAACACGATCTTCACTAAAATTTGAACATGTTTTCAAACATTGAATTGACAACGAAGTGGGACGCATGAACAATTAAGGCTGAGTATGAAAAGTGTATGCCATGATCAAGTATAAGAATGATAAATAAAAAATTCAGGGTATGATTTGGCTTTTCGCAGAAATTATTTTAAAAGACATTGTCGAAATTATTAATAACTTTAGCATTTTGGTATTTTTAATACTAATGAAGTCATCATAATTATGTATACACCAACAGCAAACGGATAAGTTCCTCAAGAAATATGTTGGGTAAAATAGTGCATTCAAAAACAAATATTCCCGAATTCAACCGACTTTATCTGCCGAGCTAGCCTACTAAATTTGAACAAACAGTTTTTATTGAATATATTTACAGAAATCAAACTGTGATACCAATTATCGAACGATTTGCCATCTGTAACACTTCACATTGTGAAAATCGGTAAAACTCAATGGTTTTACTGCAAAACGTTACCAGTAATTTCAAAGTACCTGCCAATTTTATACGCATAAACGTCACACACAGCACCAGTTTTCATGACGTCATTCGAATAAACGTTACAATTTAAAAATAAAATAAGAATTGTTTTTTTTACAGTCAACTATGTGAACTAATTTCACTAAATTAATTTGATAAATAAAGGCATACAAAGTTTATAATAGGAGTTAAGCTTGTGTAAAAATTTGCACCTTACCTCTGAGAAAAATTGTTTTCAACCACAAAAATTAGATATATATTTCGGACTTTTAGTGTTATTCTTGTATAACATAACCATGACAGTTATTTTCCTTCAAACCTAAAATGGTTTCGGCAGTAAAATGATGTTTTTTTATATACGCTTTTAATGGTTTGTGAGATCGGTTAAAAAGCGTCAAAAATGTCGTTTTGGCACCGAAAGGGTTAAGGAAAGTAAATGTAAATACCGCGTAAATTCATTCTAAAAACATCGCGATAAAAACTATGCTGTTGTAAAACATCACTTTTTTTACACATTCAAGATGAATTGGTCAAATAAAATAGAGAATGAAAACATGAAATGTGGCAAAGAAACAACAACCCAACCAAAGAGCAGAAAACAACCCAAGGGCAACAATAGGTGCTTCCGAGTACGGGGTTGTCTTCAGCGTAGTTGTGAGACAACCCCGTACTCGGAAGCAGGCGCAGTAGGACCTTAACAATTATGTATACTAGTTCAGAAAATGGACGCCATACTCAACTCAGAAACATTCAAATATACCAAAACTTAAATAACACAAAGGGTAGAGGTTTTTACTTGGGACAGGCGCAAACATGTCGTGGGTTCAAACTTGTTTTGTGAGATCTCAACCCTTGCCCTATACCTCTACCCAATGTGGAATAAACAAACACACAGCAAAATGAAATGTTAATTTTTAGAATTTACTAGGTATTTCATAATATGGGTTTTAAAACGCATCAATGGTGATGAATATATTCTTTAATGAATAACACTCATGCTAGGCGCGGATCCAGTCATTTTAAAATGTGGCGGGGTTCCAACCCCTGGAACACTATTAATTGTTCACATAGTTAAAATAAAAAAACGAAAAAGGGGAAGTTTCCAACCCCCGGAACACCCCCAACCCTCTACCCCTTGTATACGTCAATAATAGCCAAGCTTGAAAAACTGTTTGAAACATAGTGTTGTTAATGATGACGTCACTATGTCCACTAATGCAATTGACAATTGACAATAGGCCGTTTCAGAATCTAAAGGACTATGGGTAATCTCAATTGATGAAAATAACGTCACGTCATTGGTTGAATTTCAATTGTTTATGACATTTTTAACCAATCACGACGCTATGGTGTACACTTTTAAAAATATTACCCAGAATGCGTTAGATTCTGAAACGGCGAATAATAAAGTATGTTCTAAATAACGGCAACAGTAGTATACCCTGTTCAATAGTCATAATTCGATTAAGCTAAAACAAATCCGGGTAACAAACTAATTGTTGAAGGCCGTACATTGACCTATAATGGTTTACTTTTATAAATTGTTATTTGGATGGAGAGTTGTCTCATTGGCACTCACACCACATCTTCCTATATCTAAAACCGAGGGAAACACATCAACTATAGAGGAAAACAACAGAATAACAGAAACACCGAACTACAACAAAAGCAAATACGAACATAAAAATACTAAAATACTACAAACTGTAATAAAAAAAAAGACATAATGAATGCAAATATTTATGAATTAAAAAGGTTTTCTAAACATTACAAACTATTCATTGAAAGTAATATGTAATGTAAGTAAATAGTTTATTAAAGTGTGCAAGGTTGTTGTCCTTTCGGAGTTATTTTCTATGTGGGTTTTTAAATTAACGTGCCTTCTACTTTCTCTTGATCAGATTTCCGAAGTATCTTTTGTTCAACACAGAACGGAAAAGGTTAAGTTTTCTGAGCTTATTTAAACGCATTGACCTCTCTTCTTTACTCTCGAGTTCTTCTACTGCACTTTCTAGTTCTTTTTCCTCATCCTTGCAACATTCTTTGCATTCGCATTCCTCTTCGGTTTCCCCTAAATCATCACAAACATTATTGCATATTGCCATACATTTTCCTTCGAGACACGGGCCGATATCAGCATCCTCGACTTCCTTAGCAAGGCACCCACTTTCAAGTAGACTTTTACCAACAGCGATCGTTAACATTATGTGGTCTTCGATTCTGTCGCACTCCTCGGAAGCTTTCCCTTCACATAAGGGTTTACCCTCATTAAGCAGGCACTCTCCAATCTCATTTTCTGGAAGTTCTAGACAATGATCAAGCATTTTTCCAGCATCGCCTGCAGCGTCTTTGCCGAATTCATCTTCTGCCATTGCGATACCAGCATGTTTTAAAACGAACTTTTCCCTATCTCCCAGCTTTCTGGATTCATCAAAACGCTTGAAACTGTATCCATTCACAACCACAATACAGACCAATGCTAAAACTGTATACTTCATCTCTCTGAAGAAAAAAATAATCTTATAATTTTTTGCAACATTTTTGAATTAAAGAATGTATTTCTTTCATGCACCTTGATTTATCTTCATGTTTTTTTTTTTAATCTTCGATCAGCTCTTCGACATTTGTATTAAGGATGTTTGCTCCTTTTGTTTTTGAATTTCTGCCAGATTTTCGAAATCCTCTGATTTTATCCATGTTAGTGCCAATAAAAATTTTGCCCGCTTACTCTTACTTTTCTCTTCATAATTTTATTACTTATAGTTTAAAAAGCCATTTTTGAAAATCTTATATAATCCTTGTTATTTTGTCATAATCTCTGAAAGAAAAAAGGTGCCAATGTTAAATGTATGAAAAATCTAAAGATAAACAGTTCCCTCCAAGTTTTAAATTGCTTACATCTCGAAAACAAGCACACGGACCCTTCATTTTTTCTGCTTTTTAGTTCCTTAATTTATATACTGTCAATTTATAACAGTCTTTCAAAAAGCTTATTATTTTGAAACAGAGTAGCAAAGATCTTAAGTTTTAAGTTTGAAAGTATATTTGCGTTGAACAGCCATTATTTATATAAATGACCACAAATAGATTGTCAGCATTTAACACAGTATTTATCATTTTTGACCTTTATTCTGCAATAGTTATTCTCTATTCTATAATGCCAACCCACTGTCAAGCCAACTCTGATAAATAACTTAGTTTCTGCATATAAAAACTGGTCGGTATGTTTTTTTTAAGTTTTTTTATTTAACTCAAATCGTAAAATATAGCACGTTGTTTGTAAAAAACAATTCACACTTTTGACATAACATATAATTACTGATAAGTATAAAATATAGTGTGGGTTACAGATGAAATGATTTTCCAAGTCGAAACTCAACAAGAAAGTAATAATTTCATAAACTCAAAAGAATCTTCAATTTTCAAGTTTGCTTTAAAATAATTCAAATCAATTCAGAAATCGGTTTTGCCCGCTAACATTAGAATATGACAGATCGACAGTCTATTTCATATACACACATGGGTTATACAATACTTTCTATTAGGTATTTTAATTCAACTTTAACTTATTTTAGTAGAATTATTCTATTTAATATATATCACAGTGATTTCTTAATATTAAATATTGTATGTTCTTTTTTATAACAAATGCGGTATCAAATTGAAGTCAAATTGAAATTGAAATAGCCAACATGAACAAAAATAAAATATCAAATATGAATTAAAAATGTACACGAATTTACCTTTGGAATGTCTTTTCCCTTGATAAAACGATTCTGTGTAAGGTAATTTGGTAATACTGTAGACTGACTGTGTGCAAGCTTATATATCATGCAGACACCTACTAATTTGCATAATTTGTCTGTATATACCCGATTGTGTGGCATGAAATAAGACGTTAAAATGATTGACATAAACAAGTATCTACTAGTACAAATAATTAAATAGAAATGTAGTTGTATACTCTTAAATTTGCATTTTCTAAAAAAAGAATGATTTAAAAATCATTCTGATCGAGTTTATTGGGTAAAGACAGAGGTGTGTTATGGAGTTAAAAAAACGTGTGGGATTTTGTGTGAAATTGACATATAGTCCAAAAAGTAAATATTTTTCACAACTTTTTTATTCATTTCATTTAACCAAAGGCTGAAAAAAAACGAATCACTAGGTTAAAAAAAAAAAAGAAAATGAATTACTTTTTTTATCCTTTCAGGAGAAAAGGTATCAGCTTAAATGATACACCGTTTTGTTGTTGGAATGTTTAAGTACCCTGCCACGTCCACTCTATGTTTTTGTTAGATGTTTTTTCTGCTTTGTATCGATCTGACGAGTTAACCCCTTTTCAAATGATTTTTATATATAAAAAAGAAGATGTGGTATGATTGCCAATTAAACAACTCTTCACAAGAAACTAAATGACATAGAAATTAACAACTATAGGTCACCGTACGGCCTTCAACAATGAGCAAAACCCATACCGCATAGTTAGCTATAAAAGGCCCCGAAATGACAAATGTAAAACAATTCAAACGAGAAAACTAACGGTCTAACTTAGGTTATAGTTTGTTCTTATGTTATACTATTACACCACTGTCCCAGGTTACGGGAGGGTGGGCGCGCCTTCAAACTAGTTTAACGCCGCCACATTCTGCATGTGCCTGTCCCAAGTCAGGAGCCTGTAACTCAGTGGTTACCGTTTGTTGCTGTATATCATATTTGTTTTCTTTCATAAATCAGGCCGTTAGTTTCATGTTTGAAATGTTTTACATTTGTCATTTGGGACCTTTATAGTGGTTTTATTCATTGTTGAAGCCCGTACGGGTGACCAATAGTTGTTGATTTCTGTATCATTTGATATCTTGTGGAAAGTTTTATATTGGCTACCTTTTGTCCTATCTGGTTTAATCGATTCTTCATTTTGAATAAGTTTTGGATTTTTAATATTTTGAACTCTAGCATCACCGAGGAGACATTGGTACCGTTAATTTATGATAATGTTTATATATGCATATTCGAAACTTACCTAACTGCAGTAGTTAGCTAGTTAGCTTTTTTACTTAATTTGATATTTGTCGTGTTTTATGCTTGAAATAAATTCTCACAAAACTAGAGCAAACGAAAGTCGATACATTTACAATGTAAAAGTAAGGTCTTATTTATGAATGTTTAAAAAGTGGTATTTGTTCTGTCGGTTTATTTAATTTTTTTTAACTCTCATGAAAAGATAATATAGCCACAAAAGACATCAGAGCAAGGCTATTAACTACGGGTCGTCGTACTGTCTTCAACAAAAGTTTTGTATATATGATCTCCCCCAGTTTTTGGTTGGGTTCGTGCTGCTCAGTCTTTAGTGTTCTATGTTGTGTGTGTACTGTTAATTGTCTTTTGGTCAGTTTTCGTGTTTTGCCTTGGCATTGTCAGTTTGTTTTCGACTTGTGAGTTTGACTATCCCTTTGGTATCGTTCGCCTCTCTTTTTTGTATGCAAGACTGGCCTTCATTTAATTTAATGTGAAACAATTAAAATGAGAAAGTTCACGACATGTTAAGTTTTAAGCATTGAAGGATCGAAAAGCAAATATGACAAACAAAGGATATGTGATAACGACAACCAGTTGGTCAAAGGCTTCTTCCTGGCTTTGGAAAAGCTCAGCATATTTTTGTAGGCACTGATCCCCTCTTCTAACCCTGAACTGTCGGTGTCATGTACCAGTATAACATTAGAACAAATAGCAAAAAACATTTGAAAAGAGTTTGACTTGTCAGAATTGGACCAAGCACAAAAAAGCCTAACACAATGACAAAAGACAAAAAGTAAATAAGAAAATAAAGGATAGGTAATTCAAAACACGATCTTCACTAAAATTTGAACATGTTTTCAAACATTGAATTGACAACGAAGTGGGACGCATGAACAATTAAGGCTGAGTATGAAAAGTGTATGCCATGATCAAGTATAAGAATGATAAATAAAAAATTCAGGGTATGATTTGGCTTTTCGCAGAAATTATTTTAAAAGACATTGTCGAAATTATTAATAACTTTAGCATTTTGGTATTTTTAATACTAATGAAGTCATCATAATTATGTATACACCAACAGCAAACGGATAAGTTCCTCAAGAAATATGTTGGGTAAAATAGTGCATTCAAAAACAAATATTCCCGAATTCAACCGACTTTATCTGCCGAGCTAGCCTACTAAATTTGAACAAACAGTTTTATTGAATATATTTACAGAAATCAAACTGTGATACCAATTATCGAACGATTTGCCATCTGTAACACTTCACATTGTGAAAATCGGTAAAACTCAATGGTTTTACTGCAAAACGTTACCAGTAATTTCAAAGTACCTGCCAATTTTATACGCATAAACGTCACACACAGCACCAGTTTTCATGACGTCATTCGAATAAACGTTACAATTTAAAAATAAAATAAGAATTGTTTTTTTTACAGTCAACTATGTGAACTAATTTCACTAAATTAATTTGATAAATAAAGGCATACAAAGTTTATAATAGGAGTTAAGCTTGTGTAAAAATTTGCACCTTACCTCTGAGAAAAATTGTTTTCAACCACAAAAATTAGATATATATTTCGGACTTTTAGTGTTATTCTTGTATAACATAACCATGAGTTATTTTCCTTCAAACCTAAAATGGTTTCGGCAGTAAAATGATGTTTTTTTATATACGCTTTTAATGGTTTGTGAGATCGGTTAAAAAGCGTCAAAAATGTCGTTTTGGCACCGAAAGGGTTAAGGAAAGTAAATGTAAATACCGCGTAAATTCATTCTAAAAACATCGCGATAAAAACTATGCTGTTGTAAAACATCACTTTTTTTACACATTCAAGATGAATTGGTCAAATAAAATAGAGAATGAAAACATGAAATGTGGCAAAGAAACAACAACCCAACCAAAGAGCAGAAAACAACCCAAGGGCAACAATAGGTGCTTCCGAGTACGGGGTTGTCTTCAGCGTAGTTGTGAGACAACCCCGTACTCGGAAGCAGGCGCAGTAGGACCTTAACAATTATGTATACTAGTTCAGAAAAATGGACGCCATACTCAACTCAGAAACATTCAAATATACCAAAACTTAAATAACACAAAGGGTAGAGGTTTTTACTTGGGACAGGCGCAAACATGTCGTGGGTTCAAACTTGTTTTGTGAGATCTCAACCCTTGCCCTATACCTCTACCCAATGTGGAATAAACAAACACACAGCAAAATGAAATGTTAATTTTTAGAATTTACTAGGTATTTCATAATATGGGTTTTAAAACGCATCAATGGTGATGAATATATTCTTTAATGAATAACACTCATGCTAGGCGCGGATCCAGTCATTTTAAAATGTGGCGGGGTTCCAACCCCTGGAACACTATTAATTGTTCACATAGTTAAAATAAAAAAACGAAAAAGGGGAAGTTTCCAACCCCCGGAACACCCCCAACCCTCTACCCCTTGTATACGTCAATAATAGCCAAGCTTGAAAAAACTGTTTGAAACATAGTGTTGTTAATGATGACGTCACTATGTCCACTAATGCAATTGACAATTGACAATAGGCCGTTTCAGAATCTAAAGGACTATGGGTAATCTCAATTGATGAAAATAACGTCACGTCATTGGTTGAATTTCAATTGTTTATGACATTTTTAACCAATCACGACGCTATGGTGTACACTTTTAAAAATATTACCCAGAATGCGTTAGATTCTGAAACGGCGAATAATAAAGTATGTTCTAAATAACGGCAACAGTAGTATACCGCTGTTCAATAGTCATAATTCGATTAAGCTAAAACAAATCCGGGTAACAAACTAATTGTTGAAGGCCGTACATTGACCTATAATGGTTTACTTTTATAAATTGTTATTTGGATGGAGAGTTGTCTCATTGGCACTCACACCACATCTTCCTATATCTAAAACCGAGGGAAACACATCAACTATAGAGGAAAACAACAGAATAACAGAAACACCGAACTACAACAAAAGCAAATACGAACATAAAAATACTAAAATACTACAAACTGTAATAAAAAAAAAGACATAATGAATGCAAATATTTATGAATTAAAAAGGTTTTCTAAACATTACAAACTATTCATTGAAAGTAATATGTAATGTAAGTAAATAGTTTATTAAAGTGTGCAAGGTTGTTGTCTTTTCGGAGTTATTTTCTATGTGGGTTTTAAATTAACGTGCCTTCTACTTTCTCTTGATCAGATTTCCGAAGTATCTTTTGTTCAACACAGAACGGAAAAGGTTAAGTTTTCTGAGCTTATTTAAACGCATTGACCTCTCTTTTTTACTCTCGAGTTCTTCTACTGCACTTTCTAGTTCTTTTTCCTCATCCTTGCAACATTCTTTGCATTCGCATTCCTCTTCGGTTTCCCCTAAATCATCACAAACATTATTGCATATTGCCATACATTTTCCTTCGAGACACGGGCCGATATCAGCATCTTCGACTTCCTTAGCAAGGCACCCACTTTCAAGTAGACTTTTACCAACAGCGATCGTTAACATTATGTGGTCTTCGATTCTGTCGCACTCCTCGGAAGCTTTCCCTTCACATAAGGGTTTACCCTCATTAAGCAGGCACTCTCCAATCTCATTTTCTGGAAGTTCTAGACAATGATCAAGCATTTTTCCAGCATCGCCTGCAGCGTCTTTGCCGAATTCATCTTCTGCCATTGCGATACCAGCATGTTTTAAAACGAACTTTTCCCTATCTCCCAGCTTTCTGGATTCATCAAAACGCTTGAAACTGTATCCATTCACAACCACAATACAGACCAATGCTAAAACTGTATACTTCATCTCTGAAGAAAAAATAATCTTATAATTTTTGCAACATTTTGAATTAAAGAATGTATTTCTTTCATGCACCTTGATTTATCTTCATGTTTTTTTTAATCTTCGATCAGCTCTTCGACATTTGTATTAAGGATGTTTGCTCCTTTTGTTTTGAATTTCTGCCAGATTTTCGAAATCCTCTGATTTTATCCATGTTAGTGCCAATAAAAATTTTGCCCGCTTACTCTTACTTTTCTCTTCATAATTTTATTACTTATAGTTTAAAAAGCCATTTTTGAAAATCTTATATAATCCTTGTTATTTTGTCATAATCTCTGAAAGAAAAAAGGTGCCAATGTTAAATGTATGAAAAATCTAAAGATAAACAGTTCCCTCCAAGTTTTAAATTGCTTACATCTCGAAAACAAGCACACGGACCCTTCATTTTTTCTGCTTTTTTTAGTTCCTTAATTTATATACTGTCAATTTATAACAGTCTTTCAAAAAGCTTATTATTTTGAAACAGAGTAGCAAAGATCTTAAGTTTTAAGTTTGAAAGTATATTTGCGTTGAACAGCCATTATTTATATAAATGACCACAAATAGATTGTCAGCATTTAACACAGTATTTATCATTTTTGACCTTTATTCTGCAATAGTTATTCTCTATTCTATAATGCCAACCCACTGTCAAGCCAACTCTGATAAATAACTTAGTTTCTGCATATAAAACTGGTCGGTATGTTTTTTAAGTTTTTATTTAACTCAAATCGTAAAATATAGCACGTTGTTTGTAAAAACAATTCACACTTTTGACATAACATATAATTACTGATAAGTATAAAATATAGTGTTGGTTACAGATGAAATGATTTTCCAAGTCGAAACTCAACAAGAAAGTAATAATTTCATAAACTCAAAAGAATCTTCAACTTTCAAGTTTGCTTTAAAATAATTCAAATCAATTCAGAAATCGGTTTTGCCCGCTAACATTAGAATATGACAGATCGACAGTCTATTTCATATACACACATGGGTTATACAATACTTTCTATTAGGTATTTTAATTCAACTTTAACTTATTTTAGTAGAATTATTCTATTTAATATATATCACAGTGATTTCTTAATATTAAATATTGTATGTTCTTTTTATAACAAATGCGGTATCAAATTGAAGTCAAATTGAAATTGAAATAGCCAACATGAACAAAAATAAAATATCAAATATGAATTAAAATGTACACGAATTTACCTTTGGAATGTCTTTTCCTTGATAAAACGATTCTGTGTAAGGTAATTTGGTAATACTGTAGACTGACTGTGTGCAAGCTTATATATCATGCAGACACCTACTAATTTGCATAATTTGTCTGTATATACCCGATTGTGTGGCATGAAATAAGACGTTAAAATGATTGACATAAACAAGTATCTACTAGTACAAATAATTAAATAGAAATGTAGTTGTATACTCTTAAATTTGCATTTTCTAAAAAGAATGATTTAAAATCATTCTGATCGAGTTTATTGGGTAAAGACAGAGGTGTGTTATGGAGTTAAAAAACGTGTGGGATTTTGTGTGAAATTGACATATAGTCCAAAAAGTAAATATTTTTCACAACTTTTTTATTCATTTCATTTAACCAAAGGCTGAAAAAAACGAATCACTAGGTTAAAAAAAAAGAAAATGAATTACTTTTTATCCTTTCAGGAGAAAAGGTATCAGCTTAAATGATACACCGTTTTGTTGTTGGAATGTTTAAGTACCCTGCCACGTCCACTCTATGTTTTTGTTAGATGTTTTTTCTGCTTTGTATCGATCTGACGAGTTAACCCCTTTTCAAATGATTTTTATATATAAAAAAGAAGATGTGGTATGATTGCCAATTAAACAACTCTTCACAAGAAACTAAATGACATAGAAATTAACAACTATAGGTCACCGTACGGCCTTCAACAATGAGCAAAACCCATACCGCATAGTTAGCTATAAAAGGCCCCGAAATGACAAATGTAAAACAATTCAAACGAGAAAACTAACGGTCTAACTTAGGTTATAGTTTGTTCTTATGTTATACTATTACACCACTGTCCCAGGTTACGGGAGGGTGGGCGCGCCTTCAAACTAGTTTAACGCCGCCACATTCTGCATGTGCCTGTCCCAAGTCAGGAGCCTGTAACTCAGTGGTTACCGTTTGTTGCTGTATATCATATTTGTTTTTCTTTCATAAATCAGGCCGTTAGTTTCATGTTTGAAATGTTTTACATTTGTCATTTGGGACCTTTTATAGTGGTTTTATTCATTGTTGAAGCCCGTACGGGGTGACCAATAGTTGTTGATTTCTGTATCATTTGATATCTTGTGGAAAGTTTTATATTGGCTACCTTTTGTCCTATCTGGTTTAATCGATTCTTCATTTTTGAATAAGTTTTGGATTTTTTAATATTTTGAACTCTAGCATCACCGAGGAGACATTGGTACCGTTAATTTATGATAATGTTTATATATGCATATTCGAAACTTACCTAACTGCAGTAGTTAGCTTTTTTACTTAATTTGATATTTGTCGTGTTTTATGCTTGAAATAAATTTTCACAAAACTAGAGCAAACGAAAGTCGATACATTTACAATGTAAAAGTAAGGTCTTATTTATGAATGTTTAAAAAGTGGTATTTGTTCTGTCGGTTTATTTAATTTTTTTTAACTCTCATGAAAAGATAATAACTGTAGACACCTTACGCTTAGAGAATCGTTTACTGAACAGAGCGTTAAACACACCAAATTTATATTCTGTTATTTTCCTCTCATATCAATGGATGTAGTTAAAAAATGGATCGATACAGCTGTGGGTGGACTTCTATTTACATATATATATATTATAAATGCATTCTGTCTACGTTATTCGTAGTCATATATCTTTTTAAGTGTACATATCTCCGGATTTCCTTTATTTATTTGGGCTATCCTGAAGAAGGTAAGTACAGAAAGGAACGTCGGGCGAACGATATTTATAAAGAGTTAGTTTTTTGTTTAAACATGACTAACGACATGCTTTGTATTATCTCTTTTGCAGGATTTGTCGACATCTCATTTTGAAAAATCAGCTTTTCAGTTACCAGGCTCAAGCTGGTAGCCACTTTTATCAGCTAATCAAGGTAGCAGCCAATCAAGGTAGCAGCCGCTTATTTACCAGCAGCCAGTCAAGGTAGCAGTCGCTTTTTTCCCAGCAGCCAATTATAATGATATGTCTAAAAACCTATAAACTGTATAAGACTCAAACGTTCCAAAAAGCTCAACATGGTAGTTAGATATATCTAATAGCACCTCCTTTGACAGCTGAATTTGACATTTTCACGGCTTGTCGTGATTAGCAATAGATGACAATCCGTTTTTTATATCAATGAGCAGCTGCTTATTTTTCAGATTACACTGTTTGTTTAATAAAAAATTAAAAAATCTACAAAAAAAAAAAACGTTCGTTCTTATTCTCGTTTTTTGATTCCTTATGATTAGGAGACACAGGAACAATGTAGGAAGAGAAAAGAAAAAAAAATCAACTACCATATGTAATAATGGATTTCAGTAAGTTGTGAGGAATCGTATAATATATATGTGTGTATATATATTGCCATGAAACGAATAAAAAAGATACAATGTACGACAGAAAAATTACCGTGCGAGGACTGTATAGCCAGTCAAGTTCGTTAAAAACTCCTATCATCAGAAACATTACATACAGTTTCCTTACAATCTGCTTCCTCAAATATCCAGTATTTCAGTTGAAATCAATTTAACGTCTATTTCTGTACTTATGAAATGAAACATTTCGCTATACATGCCATGTTAATCTTGTTTTTAATGTGAATACTAGTAAGTATTTCTATAAATATCATACGTGGACTATTTTGTACGGCAAGCAACATTACCAATTTCTTAATCAAAAACTGAAAATTTCCATGTCAAATGTGCTAGTACAAATACGTGACATATAAATCATACTTTGGTGTCCAGACGGGCCCGGTTCAGTGGAGAATAGTCTGGCTCAATACCTTATAAATGAGCAGGTCTGGTTCGGAACTTTGCCGTAGGGACCTGCCGAGGTTTACCAAATGTGTGGTTGGTATGGAAAATATGGTAAGGTGCAACTTCGAACTCCTGAAGTTTCCAGACGGACCCGGATCCCAGAAAAATATTTAAGTAGCGAATAGCCTTGGTCAACACATTTGAACTGAGCTAGGTCTGGTTCGGAACTTTGCCGTAGAGATATGCTTACATTGTTTCTGTACCTCCTAATCATAAAGAATTAGAAAAAGAGAAAAGGAATGGAAAAAAACTATTTTAAATTGTACAATATTTTATTTAACAAACAGTGGCATCCAAAAAAAGTGTCTGCTAACATCATTGGTTTATAAAACGGATCTTCATCTTTTGAGAATCACGACAAATTAAACGTGAAAATGTCGAATTCCGCTGTAAAAGGAGGTGCTATTACATTTAAGTAAGATTTTGAGATTTTTGAAATGTTTGAGTCTTATACAGTTTTTTTCTTTTAGACATATCATTAAAATTGGCTGCTGAAAAAAAGGTGGCTGCTATCTTGATTGGCTGCTAAAAGTGGCTGCGAGCTTAGTCTGGTATTTCAGCTTCATCTTTTCCTTAAATAAATCGGATGGTTTCAAATTTACAGATACTTAGATATAAGAAGATTTGGTATGAGTGCCAATGAGACAACTCTCCATCCAAGTCACAATTTGTAAAAGTAAACCATTATAGGTCAAAGTACGGTCTTCAACACGGAGCCTTGGCTCACACCGAACAGCAAGCTATAAAGGGCCCCACAATTACTAGTGTAAAACCATTCAAAAGGGAAAACCAACGGTCTAATCTATATAAAAAACGAGAAACGAGAAACACTTATGAACAACATCAACAAACGACAACTAAAAAACACACAAAACCACAGCAATAATGTTAATTGTATCGATAACAAAAAATACAGTGTCCATTTCGTCCACGTGAAATATTTCTTTAAATAATGTGGATCAGGATCTGCTTACCTTTCCGGAGCACTTGAGATCACCCCCAGTTTTTGGTGTGGTTTGTTTTGCTCAGTCTTTAATTTTCTAAGTTGTGTTTGTGTACTATTATTTGTCTGTTGGTCTTCTTCTTTTTCAGCAATGGCGTCGTCAGTTTATTTTCGACTTGAGTTTGAATGTTTTTTTTGGTATCTCTCGCTTCTCTTGTAGTTAAGGAGGGAAAAACAAAACTAACTAAACGTATTTCATTTTTATTGTTATGCGCCTTCTGTTGAATATGAAAAAAAAAATGGAAATTATTTGTTAAATATTCAGTATAAATTTACACTTTGAGGTGATTTTTTAAAACTGGGCTCGGCGACATGGACTTAAAGCTGACAATTTAAAAATAGTATATAAGAATGGGGCCGAAATTTAGCCTTGCAACCTGCCACCTACGATAGATCCAAAGTGTTGTTGTTTTTACCATGCTGATCTAGAGAGTTTTGTATTCTCCCTTCACTTTGGGCTCTCCCTTCAAGAGGCATTGGATTTGATGTTCCTAATCCAACTAGACTTGGAGTCTGATGTGCAGTGTTTCATAGGTGTTTCTCGTATTTTATGTAGATTAGACCGTATGTTTTTATGTTTGAATTGTTTTACACTAGTAATTTTGGAGCCTTTTATAGCTTACTGTACGATGTGAGCTAAAGCTTTGTGTTGAAGGTTGTACTTTAACCTACAATTGTTAACTTTTTATACATTGTGACTTGGATTGAGAGTTGTCTCATTGGCACTCATACAACATCTTCTTATTTATACAGGCTTCATATTTAAACATTATGCACAGCAAACCGGATGCCCTTCTTTATCATGGATTAATTGTGTTAAGAAAGGGGAGGTCCATGACACTGTTTACATGACAACACTCAAGAAATAAGCTATTTAAAATTACCTGTATTATCTTTAATATTAAAAAAGTAATTCATATGTTGCATTTTGTAAATAATGTCTGTTTGGATTGCTTACAAAGTTTTGTTATCATTGCGAAATTATAAAAACTGTCATACAAGCTAGCTATAAAACCAGGTTTAACCCACCACTTTCTTCAAAAAATGCCTGTACCAAGTCAGAAATACAATTGTTTTCCATTTGTTCTATAAGTTGATATCTGTAAGTTCAATCACGAAGATTAAATGGATATAGCTTACTGTTCGGTGTGAGCCTAGGCTCCGTGTTGAAGACCGTACTTTGACCTATAATGGTTTACATTTATAAATTTTGACTTGGATGGAGAGTTGTCTCATTGGCACTCATACCACATCTTCTTATATCTATATAGTTGGTCACAGTTTCTTCACGAAGATTGAGAGTTGTGTTATTAAGGTATCCAACACAGTGAGAATTAAAAAAAAAAGACAAAATGAATGCAAATATTTATCAATTCATAAGTTATTTCAACATTTAAAGATTTCATATTGTTAGGTTCTGTCTATTCGGTCGTTTTGTATGTCGATTATCAATTAATGATAGCTCCTATTTTCTCTTGGAAAGATTTCTGAATTTTCTACTTATAAACATGGAACGGATACGGTTAATCCGGGTACTTCTGACATCCTCTTCCAATAGACCTCCCAGTTGGTCACATCCTTCATTGCAACTGCAATCCTCCTCATCACACATTTCTTTACAGATTGGTACGCATTCGTCCCGGGCACATTCCGATGGGTTATCTTGAGCGTTGGTTTTCCTGTTTGAATTATTTTACACTAGTCAATTTTGAGCCCTATAGAGCTTGTTGTTCGGTGTGAGCCAATGCTTCGTGATTAAGGCCGTAGTTTTAACTATAATTGTTAACTTTTTATACATTGTGACTTAAATTGAGGGTTATTTCATTGGGAATCATACCACATCTTCTTATTCATAATACAACATATTCCGAAACAGTGGTAACGTCCTCTTGCTACACTATGTTGACCTAGTTTAGCAAAGCAACGTCACCGCTGATTCGGAGTTTGACAATATAAATCAGTACAAGAAAACTCTATATTATGCTTTTATAGATTAGAAAAAAGAAAGAATATTAATGTTTATAATAAACCATATCACAGTGCATTGAATAATGATCGCAGTTTCTGAATGAGAGGTCAAAGAACGTATAACAACCTGTAAATTGATATCATGCCGTGATTTACTCAGAACTGTTGCCCTACTTCAAAGAGGATCGCATATCTACCCTAGGAATAGATTTCCTTAGCTATATTTGTCAAATAAAGGCAACAGTAGTATACCGGTTTTCAAAAGTCATTAATCGATTGAGAGAAAACAAATTCGGGTTACAAACTAAAACCGAGGGAAACACATCAACTATAAGGGGAAACAAAGGAACAACAGGAACACTGAAGTGCAACAAAAACAAACGCCAACATACATAGAAACGAACTATTTGATAACAACCGCCATATTCCTGACTTGGTACAGGACATTTTAAGAAACAAATGGTGGGTTGAACCTGGTTTAATGGCATGCCAAACCTCCCGCTTTATGACAATGTTAAAAAAAAATTATATCGCTAAAATGACAACACTACGTGAAAGAAATACAGCACAAACACACTCAAGAACATTTATCACAGAGAAACGCACAAACAAATAATATAATAGTCGACACAACACACAAACAGCGGAACAACAACGAACATATTCAACGACAAACACCACAGGATATCAAAAACAGTGACGCGCTTACGTAACTAACATGAAATCTCGAACTTTATACAATTATTTCACAATACTCGTCCAAACAATTTTTATGACAATGATGTTATGGAAAGGCAATTTTATAAATATTTGGACTACATACGATAAGACAGAACAACTTATCCAACCGAAACCAAACAGAAACATCAAAAAATAAATACATGAATGTTGGATGTTCAAAATACCGAGACACGTCGTATAGCAATGCAAATTCACACTCGGTATAACAGTCATATTCGGGAATAGGTCACATTCAGTACTAAGCAGACAGACGACATAGATGTTAAACCACAATCTAAGACGTGGTAAAAAAGTCATTAGTTAGTTTGGTTACAGACACATCCTTTCGATATTGTGGATCCTCAATGCTTATCAACTTCGTGTTTCATTGGGATATTTTTACTTGTTGGATTCAAACGTCATTGATGAGTCTTTTGTAGACAAAACGCACGTCTGGCGAACAAAATTGTAAGCCTGGTATCAATAATGAGTTTATATCGCATATTGGAACATCTTAAGTTTTAAAAGACGCAATATTTGAGAGTCATTGAACAAACTGCGGAGAATTTCAATGCAGTAAAACACTGGAAAAATGTAAGGATAACATTACCATCAAAGAATGGAAAATTAACAATATGAGAGAAAAGATTGATTTGCTTGTAATAATTGTGACATTATGTATTCTGTGTATGCAAAAGTATTAAACCAAGATCTCAAAATTTACATCGCTTAAATTCTGGCAAAATTAGTTGAGATGGATCCATTTCATATGGATATTAACAACAATCTTGACTGTTGACAGAAAAAATCAACTCACTAGCAATTGATTTTGCAATAAAATTTCATACATAATAGTAAAGGAAGAAATCTGTAATAAAATAGCACAATCCTAAGTCAGAAATCAGTATTGTCGTATGTCATATTTTCATATATGTCGGATTTCGTTTATAGGAGAAATTGATAGATCTACAATGCTCTACAACTCCGTGCTTTATTTGACTTTTTTTTAACTTTGTTTATTGGAGCGTCATTGATGAGTCGTTTGTAGACGGAACGCGTGTCTGGAGTACAAAATGTTAATCCGGGTATCTATAATGTTTTACTGTTTGCAAAAATATGAATTATTCTAAATAATAAGGATATTCGTATCCCAGGCAGATAACCTTAGCCGTATTTGGCACAACTTTTTGGAATTTTGGGTCGTCGGTGCTCTTCATCTTTGTTTGGCTTTCTTTGCTATTTTGACCTGAGCGTCACTGGTGAGTCTTGTGTAGACGAAACACGCGTCTGGCGTATTAAATTATAAGCCTGGTACCTTTAATAACTATTAGCTTGTCGTAATGTTCTATCGTATTGTTTATTTGTGTGTTTCTCTGTCCTGTATATTCTTCCATTTATTTGTATTGTAGTCCTGTCATGTAATGTTGCCAGTTTAGTGTTATAATTAACATTGCCATTAAAGCGAGAGGTTTAGCTAGCCACAAAACCAGGTTCAACCCACCATTTTTTCTTAAAATGTCCTGTACCAAGTCAGGAAAATGGCTATTGTTATCTTATAGTTCGTTTCTGTGTGTGTGTTGCATTTTAGTGTTTCTGTTATGTCGTTGTTCTCCTCTTATAGTTGATGTGTTTCCCTCCGTTTTAGTTTGTAACCCGGATTTGTTTTTTCTCAATCGATTTATGAATTTCGAACAGCGGTATACTACTGTTGCCTTTATTTATATTGTTTATTGCAACATCATTAGTTTAGAAGGATGCAATATTGGGCAGTCATTGATAAAACTGTAGGCAATGTAGTAAAACACTAGAATAAAATTGAGAATGGAAATGGGGAATGTGTCAAAGAGAAAACAACCCGTTCATAGAGCAGAAAACAGCCGAAGGCCACCAAAGGGTCTTCAACACAGCGAGAAAATCCCGCACCCGGAGGTGGGCTTAAGCTGGCCCCTAAATAAAAATGTGTACTAGTTCAGTGAAAAAGGACGTCATACTAAATTCCAAAACATATAAATGAACTAAAATTAAAAATCATACAAGACTAACAAAGGCCAGAGGCTCCTGATTTGGGACCGGCGCAAAAATGCGGCGGGGTTAAACATGTTAAGTGAGATCTCAACCCCCCTATACCTCTAGCCAATGTAGAAAAACAAACACACAGCAATACGCACAGGAAAACTCAGTTCAAAAGAAGTCCGAGTCCGATGTCAGAATTGGTAACAAAAGAAACTTAGCAAAATGACAATGATTCATGTAACAAAGGATTACTAGCAGTTACTGACATGCCAGCTTTAGACCTCAATTAAACCGATTGAAAGATTATGTCTTCATCATATGAAAATCAAGCACAGTCCCTCCCGTTAGTGGTGTAGTACCATACCATCGTGAAATATAAAAGAATATAACCCGTATCATGCCAACAACTGGTTCAAGAATAAATGTGTTTATTTCCGATGCAAAGACCCGGAGAGTAAATCAATATTAATACAAAAATATGCCATCTTTAATGACCTGACAACAGTATCGTAACTATATCCCTTCTGAATAAATCTGTTTAAAGGTTTTGTTAGCTTTTGAGGTGAATGCCGAAATTTTTGTGCTTTGTAAAGGATACATGTATATTACCATAAAAGATTGGATGTGAAATACCTGAACGTATAACATGTATAAGATGTCTGCATGCTGATTTATATTAACGAATGATGTCCTTGTAACGATGAAAAAAATTAGTAAAAGTTTTGACTAGTTTGTAATATCGAAAACCGTGATGTAATAATTTTTCAGTAATAGGTCCGAGGACACAGTTATCGTCCTTAGATTTTCGTTGTCTACAAATATAGTCCCTAGTGTGGACAGTGTATAACTTGCAGTGCAGATTTTATTCACACACTTTCCAATTCATTTCTTTATATTTTATGCATGAAATATTAAGTAAAGGGATGAAATTACATGTTAAAAAAATTTGGGGGCTGAATCTTTATGTAAATAAGTGATTTGGTCCAGTTGAAAAAGGTCAAAAACTAGTATGCCTGAAGCTGTCAAACTGAATTTTAGACCCCCTTTACATAGAATTGTCAATATTTTGAGTTAGAGCTGGTAGACTTTTCTATAATTTTGATATTATTTGTCTTAATAGTAGTACACTACACTGTAAAAATGTTTTTGAGATAGAGCAGGTGCGATTTTTTTAATTTGACTTTATTGTCTAAAAGAAATGCACTACGAAATAACTGTGTTCTCGGGCCTAAGAACAGAGATTTCGTTTGTTAAAATCAATAACGTTGTCACATACACGGATAATTAACAATTATAACATGTAAAAAGTAAACATGTAAGGATCACGTCTCCATCACAGAATGGAAGGCTAACAATGAGAGAAGGAAAATTCGATTCACTTGTCATAATTGTTATATGAGGAGCACTCTATGTCGAAAAGCATTAAACCAAGATCTAAAAATGTACATCGCTTAAATTCCGGCAAAATGAGTTGTGATGGATCAATTTCATATCAATATTAACAACAGTCTTGACTGTTAACAGAAAAATTCCACGAAATTATCAACTGATTTTTCCATATATTTTAATTCATAAAAGAAAAGGAATGAGTCTGTAATAAAATAGCACAGTTCTAAATTAGAAATCAATATTGGCGTATGTCATCTCTTCATAATTATATGTCGGATTTTGTTTGGAAAACTTGATATATCTATAATTGTTTATGTTGTTTTATTTACAACATTTTATGATCTCGATACGATTTAGAGCGTGCCACATTGTATATATACACATATCTTCTATTGAACATTGTGTTTCCTTTTAGATGTCTCTGGTTATATTTGTTATAGGGTTGAATCTAAGAAACGGAAGAATCGACGCAACATTATCCTGTTATATTATGTATTCATGTATTTAGAAATCAGAAAATAAAATTACGTCAGAAATCGTCTTCGTTCTACTACTTTTCTATTTTTAAGACAGAGTTTCTGAACTTTTCTATTCTTTCAAATAGGCCTACTTAGATTTACTGAATGCTTCAATTAAAAACTCTACATTAACTGTCAGAAAGAAAAACTAGAACTTCATAGGCCTTTTCAAAATCACAGTCTGAAAATAAATCTGACAATGTTATCATTAAAGATCTTGAAATTTAAAACGTTGTAATTGGCAAGCAAATTAATCTTCTTTTTTTTGCGACAATCTTTCAAAAATATTAAATGTTTAAATGTACGATTCTTGGTTATATTTGAATTGTGAATATACCAGTAGTATAAAGTACATGTATTCATTTCATAAACTAGGTTTTTATAAAGTAAACGTTACAATTTGATCATTCCCTTTAACAAACCGGGTTGCTGACGATTTCAAGTTATAATGTAGCTATACGCTATTGAGATTAACAAACTACACAATAACACAGATGAACATATAATGTAAATTGTATCAATGCATTTTCTGTTAGGTTGTATTTACACATAATAAAAATCTTTTGTGCCGGCTTACAAAAAGGTGATATTTAGCGGGCGGCTGGGCGGTGAAAAGTAGATACCTAATTTGGGTAATCAAATCATCTACAGTTTTCCACCCAAATCACTTAAATTTACTAGGAAATCATATATGTTGAAGAGGTGCACCTGCTGTTATGGAATTGTTCGAGGAATTTTTGTTATATTTTTCCAGAATTGGAAGTTTGGTGTAATCAACTTCTCCTATAGTACTAATCATTATCCCTGGATCACAAGAGATATAGAGAGCGATGTGCGGAATACAATGCCTATATTAAAGAGCTTAAAAGACAAAAAGAGATAGAGACTGGATAGAATTCAGACATTAGAAAAAACCATAACCAACCAAATGGAACTTGAACATAAAAACTACTTGTCCATCCTACTAGTGCTAGTATTAAAAATTAAACATGAAACCAATACTGAGTCGCCCTAGAATCACCAAACAATTTTGGAGATATATAAAGTCAAGAAAACAGAAGAGTAGTAGTGTATCAATATTCAGTGTAGATGGAAAACTAAAAGAAGACAATACATGTACATCTAAAGTAGAAACACTAAACAACCAATTTCATTATTCATGTATTTGAAAAGGAAGACATGGCGTCTTTTCCAAACATAGAACCAAGCACTTTACCATCAATGAGATTGAAGACATCAAAATTGAAGAAAAGGGAGTAGCAAATCTACTAAAACAACTAAATATCGATAAAGGTAGTGGTCCAGATAAAATGTTTTGTGAATATTGAAAGAAACAGCAGATGAAATATCACCTTATGCGAAACACCTATTTGAAAGATCGCTATACCTAAAACAAGCCCTGCAAATGGGAAAACTGCAAATGTAACAGCACTATTCACGAAAGGAGACAAATCGAAATCAGTAAATTATAGACCGGTATCGCTTACATTAGTAACATTTAAAGTATTGAACACATAATATTAAAAATACATCATGGAACACATAGAAGTAACAATATCCTTGCAGACTTAAAATACGGCTTTCGGCAAAAGAGATCATGCAAAACACAGCTTGTAATTACACATATATGTGGGTCACCCACAACAGACTCCTCCGTAAACAAGACCACTATTGAGTCAGGGGAACATCCATGGGTGGCTGAAATCTTAGTTGAACACTTGGAAGCAGAAAGTACTATAAGATGGCTAAGAATCAGCATCTGTATATACATTTAAAATTAGGCGTACCACAGGGTACAGTGCTTGGACCTTTAATATTCCTTTTGTATATCAATGACATAGGTATTGACATAAAATTCTAAATTAAATAATTTGCAGATGATAGCCTAATTTACTAGCCTAGCTGTACAATCAATGAATCATTGTAATCAACTCCTGCTTGACCTGACCGACGTGGTAAACTGGACTAAAAATGGCAAATGATAGTTAATCCAAAAAAATGATTTGTACTACGTATAACAACTGGATAACAACTAATAGTCTATCCATATATGAAATGGAAGGACATATGCTCTGATCAATCGACCACAATCTGTACCTAGGAGTGGAGCTATCAAAAACTTTATCATGGAATGACTACATAGGATATATTACTACAATATCAAACAAAACATTACGCTTTATATGACGGAATCTTGGTAAACGGTCAATAAATATAAAACTTCAGGCATATGTAACCCTAGTAAGACCAAAACTAGAATATACTAGCAGTGTCTGGTACCGAAATCTCTTTAACACATACACCAACTGGAAACGGTCCAAAGGAGAGCAGCCAAAAATCATCAGGCATGAGTATTCTCGAGACACAGACACAGTACTATCATTATTATCCTAAACTACCACAATTACTAGAGAGACGAAAAACATCACGCCTTTCCTTTTTCAAAAAGAAATCCACCAACTAATTGCAATCCCAATTTCAGAATACTTGATGACACCAGCGGGAATGACTCGTCAGTTCCATCAAATAGATATAGGAAGATGTGGTGTGAGTGCCAATGAGACAACTCTCCATCCAAATAACAATTTATAAAAGTAAACCATTATAGGTCAATGTACGGCCTTCAACACAGAGCCTTGGCTCACACTGAACAACAAGCTATAAAGGGCCCCAAAATTACTAGTGTAAAACCATTCAAACGGGAAAACCAACGGTCTAGTCTATATAAAAAACGAGAAACGAGAAACACGTACAAATTACATAAACAAACGACAACTACTGTACATCAGATTCCTGACTTAGGACAGGTGCAAACATTTGCAGCGGGATTAAACGTTTTAATGGTACCAAACCTTCTCCCTTTTTCTGAAACAATAGTATAACATCATAACATAGAAAAACACACGATAAAATATCAATTGGAAGGCTTAACTCAATCAAAAAACGTAAATTAACACACTATGAACGAATAAATTCGATCTGTGATACCTGAAAGTAAATACATACTTAATAAAATATTAGGGACAAACATTCAAGGCCAAAAAGCAAACAAACAATTCCAAACAAAGCCATGGCAAGACACCACCGCGAAATATTAAACCCTTAGAAAATAATCACTTTTGAAAAAACCGGTTTTCATAATATACAGGTAAATGAAAAATAACTTTGTCGTTTTAGGTATACTACTTCTGTCTATATAAAATCTTCCAATAATTAGGAATACCAAGAAAGGTCTGTCATATAAATACCTAATTTAACACTAGATACATAGGGGGTGAATATCAACAATAAAACTTCCCTGTACAGATTTAAGGAGAATAATCTTGATGTTCATACAAATGTAGTATGTCAGATTAGGATCAAGTACTGAACACTAAAACATATCTTCTTCGTCACAAACTGGAATGAAATACCGCTAAGCCTGTTGGACATTGATGACTATGAGTCATTCAAGACCCATCTCATAACACACAGATAAATCAACACACAAATGATGTTTCTATCTGCACTGACACCTGCATGTATATTTTAAACACCTGTACATATGATTTTGAAAGAGCACATTTTTGATGACACCACAACTTCATTTCAACCTATTCCTGTGACGAGTGAAACGAACATAGTATCCATGTAGAAATAGATGTAGATGTAAATTCCGATCCCTGACACTTTAAAGGATGATTACATATATTTTGAAGTTGTGCAACTGCTGTAATGGAATTGTTGGAGGATTTTTTTTCTCATGTGTCCAGCCTTTGGTACTTTGTAATTTTTCAGCAAAATATGGTCACCAATATTGCAAAACCGGCAATTTGAAACGTTGATGTATTTTTTGTTTTTTTTTTTTTTTTTTAAAATGCTTTAACAATTCAGTCCAGGAGAATTCATGAAATAGCGCCTGAAACATATAACACAAAACTAAATGTAACTGGACTTATTTTTTTTTTTTTATTACCATGTGTCTTTTGATGAAATAACTAAAACAGTCATTGCTCAAAATCTTAAACAGGCCGGGAACTTGGCATAATTTAGAACACTAATGTTCCCGCCAATTCAAGTGTTTGTTTACATAATACTCAATTTGTTTTACCTTGATCAGTTACAAATCCAGCGAATGAGTTGCATTGCATCTTGGGATCATAACATTTCTAAGATATTTTTTGTGAGTTTTTTTCGTGTTTACTTTTTATTATAACTTTTTCTTGCGAAGTTGTGTTAGCAGTAGTGGATTGCTAACTGTTATTGACACTTTTAGATTTATATAGTTTTATAGTTTCAATAAAAGCTAACAATCGATACAACTTTCAGATCACATCAACCTGTGCATATGATCGTATCTATTATAACGGATCAGTGGCGAATAATAACCAAACCTGCAATCCCTGCAAAATTGAACTCTTTGTGTTTTTTTTTTTTTCGTGTTTACTTTAATTTTATCATAACATTTTCTTGCGAAGTTGTGTTAGCAGTAGTGGATTGCTAACTGTTATTGACACTTAAAGATTTCCAAGATAGTTTTTGTGTGTTTTTTTTTTTTTTTTCGTGTTTACTTTTTATCATAACATTTTCTTGCGAACTTGTATAACCAGTAGCGTCGTCGAGGAGAACGTTGAAGAGTTCGAGTTCGCAGGGATTTGCAAAGGTGGTTCTTTTTTGCCACTGATCCATTGAAAAAGATTGACTAAAAATATGAAAAAAAAAAAAAACACAATACGATCAAACGAAAAAGGCGATATGACCTGAAAGTTATATGGTTTGCGAGCTAATGTTGAACTTTAATGGGGTCAATTGATTCGATTTACAGTTTAAAGAATTGATATTTTTACTATTATTTCTCTTTTGTTAATTTATAAAGAAGCGGTATGAAATATAATCTGAATTATTATCAAGTAGACCAACTGGTAGGTTTAAAAATCATGATTTTCACAAAAGAGTTGATATATATAGTCACCAAGGACAAACCGTCTAAAGTTTAAAAATTTGTAATAAATTGAAATCACGTCATTGTCGTCATTTAGTATTTTCTAATTAAACTAAATTTAATTTTGTATTGATTGGACGATAGATGTTACTAGTCATTTGCTTATCGTGAGATTGTATTCCGTGATTACACTGAAAGAAGCATTATACGTGTACTAATCGTTGGGTTTTAATGAGGTTAACTGGAGGGCTAATATCTCCCATGTGTCAATAGTCCGTACAGTTCAGTTGTTTGGTTGTATCAATGACGTCACATGATATTGATAAAACGACGCGAATGGAAATGCAAAACGTGAAGTTGTTGCATTGTTTAATACTCGTCTTTATTTCGTAATGTCGAGTAACACGTCCTTTCTACAGACTGCATGTAAACTTACTGATAGGCAGTACATGTAGGATCAACAGTAAAATGTAAAAATTGACAATACATGTAATATTTGGTGCATAATCCTATGTTAGATCCGATGGAGAACGTCTTGTATGGTATCTTTGATACGGTGTGTGTCTCGCCCTAAACGAAAGCCGCGGAAAGCGAGATACAAGTGTTGCTTTTCCGGCTGCTTTGGCGGCGACGCGGCGGATTCGTCAACAATTGTTAAGTTTTCAGTTGTATAGGAATTACTTGTAATATGTGTCATAAACTTAGTTGCATTACTATCAGTACATATAAATTTGACGACTATTTTTAGGCCCTGTTCAATTACTCGGAAGTAATAAGCTATTTTACATGTTACGTTTTCTTCTAAAGTCAGTTTAATACTTTGGCCCAGTAATTTCAGAGGAGAAGATTTTTGTAAAAGATTACAAAAGTTTACGAAAAATTGTGAAAATTTTACTATAAAAGGCAATAACTCCTTAAGGGGTAAATTGACAATTTTGGTCATGTCGACTTATTTGTAGATTTACTTTGCTGATAGGAAATACTTGTGATAGATCAGTTGCATTACTATCAGTACGTATCAGTTTGACGACTATTTTGAGGCCATGACACATCAGATTGATTTAAACACAAAAACTTGCAACTAAAATATATACACAAGGCCCAAAGTACCGTGGTGTAAGCATACTGGCTTTTACTTGTAGCTAATACTATGAAAAATTTCAACTAAATAGAAAACCTTTTGCCATGCAAGACTAAAATATGTATCAGTCCAATTCCAACGGAGTTACTGTAACGACATCATAAACAATCTGAAAAGGCGCGACCTTGTACAATGCCACATAAATACCGACAGGATGTAGGACAATTAAGTTGATGGCATTGCATGTTAAATCCCATATCTGAAGTATGGAGAGTACCATACTGTCTGTAAGTTTAAAACCACTTGCGCCAACACTTTTAGCATTTAATGGGTGGCCTATTGAAAGGCGACAATTGTATCCAACATGCCCTCGTTTTAGTTTATAATGGTCCCATTACAAGTTCATGGTCAAACTGAATTTTCAGAACCTTTATTTCACTTATGATTACTATATTGGTCTTGAATATGCATTTTACTAATAATCATTGGGATGGCGAAGGGTAAAGTGATCATATGTATCAGATTGTAAACTTTCAACAGTATGTTCAATCGTTGTGTATCTTGCCATTAAACTCTGTAAAATATGTTGTTGTACACATACAAATAAGCATAAGTATGTTGGTAAATCTTTGTGCCTACGAAGGATTTCTCACGCCTCGAGAGAATATAAAAACAGCTCTCTTTTCGCGATTTATTTCTTACAAGAGACAAATTATTTCAATAGTCTTACAGGGCTTCACAATGTACCAGTCTCATTGACAAATATCACACATTTCTATTCATTTATCAGTGGCGGATCCAGAAATTTTCATAAGAGGGGGCCCCGCTCCAGTCATACTTCAGTGATTCCCTATATAACCAACCAATTTTTTCCCACAATAAAGGGGGCGGGCCCTCTGGGCCCCCTCTAAATCCGCCTCTGTTTATAAAGCGTGGTATATTTACATCCAACATATTAATATTGCAGTGACGGCTTAAAGAAGATTTTTGCATTCTAAGGGAAGTAACTCAAACAATTTCATGCCGACATTTCCTTAGGAACATTGGACGCTAATATGCTATCAGTGAACAAAGAAACGCTACTTTTAATAGAACAGTTTTTTAATAGTATGTTATTTTAGCCTGTCCGAATTTCTGAAACCTTTTAGGTGAGTGCTTAAATTTGTGTTGATATTCAAGGATTCTGTAGCTATGTGACTATTTTCACAAAAGCTCAGTTTCATTTTTCTTGCTTTTTTCAGAAATTGTTCCTTTGCATCTGGGCATGATAACGGCAATTTCGTTCAAAGTTTGGTTTAAACTTATTGTGTTAAACTTGTGGTTTTTGCCTTAACTAGTTCTGACATTTTATCACTGCATATGATTAGGTCTGAACACATAAATACATTCTCTCAGGTTCGCGCTCTTATTCCAGTATAGGCCATGGAATGGTACAAATTCCGGTGTAGGTTTTTCTGCATCAGAAGTTCGTAAATTAGTTATAATCGTCTTCAATTTTTATTTTCATTTAACAGTATTCGCTATATTTTAAGGTTACTGAATCTACAAACTATAACTTATGCAAGTCTTTGAAACGTTTTAAAGAGCTAGTTTGATAGTGCATTGCAATTGTCAGCTGTTCAAACTATACTAGAACATACAATTAAGTACCAAATATTCATTTTGTGGGACCTGTTTTTTTTTTAAGAAATTGTTAGTTTCAATATTTCTTGAAAGAAAGAAATTTTTCAGAAGGGAAATGAAAAAAAAATAGTTGTTTGTTTCAATAAAGTAATATTGAAAAAAAAATTATTACTTCTTTGAGTTTAAATCATGAATGTTATTAAATAAAACAGTTTGCTTTTAATTACACTCGAAAAAGGTGTGTGCCCCGAGGAAAAAAAAATAATGGCCCATACTCGCACTCGAACAACAAAAGATAAATGGTCAGTGCATTAGTGTTGAATTCACTGTAAAGTTTGTATAAATAAGAAGATGTGGTATGAGTGCCAATGAGACAACTCTCTATCCAAGTCACAATGTATAAAAAGTTAACAATTAAAGGTCATAGTACGGCCTTCAACACGGAGTCATGGCTCACACTGAACAGCAAGCTATAAAGGGCCCCAAAATGACTAGTGTAAAACAATTCAAACAGGACATCCAACGGTCTAATCTTTATAAAAAAAAAAAAAGAGAAACGAGACACACCTATGAACCGCAACAACAAACGACAACCACTGAACAACAGGCTCCTGTATGCCTTGTTTACAAAGGATAGAAGCAGATGATGGGGATGGAGGTTTAAAGTGCTGACCAAAGGGGACGTGTTAGCTATTATCAAAACTTGGTGTCCTTTGTTTCTGTTCTGTTTACTTTATGGAAAAATGTCTACCATGTGACTGCAAGGCTAATTGCAAATTTGGCTTAAATTATCCTCGGAGTATCTGGTTTTAAAAATTGTGCCCGATGAATCCGCGTGATAACTAACATGACCACCATGACTTAAAAAAGAACAAATGGATAAGTTTCAAGTACTGTTCAATATCATTAAAACTTTAATAGATATAGAAAATCTGGCTGTGGCAAAATGTTCAGAGGGTAAATATCAACCTTCTGTTCTGTTACTCAAAAAAATGTCAGATGACTCCTGATGATGGTTATAACCCTTAAATGACAATTGTAACTTTTTTTTATTTCATTTTTTACTTTTATCGTGAAAACTATAATAGAGAGAAACTTTTAATCAGCAGGCTAGCGTTTCACAAAAAAATCGTACGTTTTTTTTTTTTTTTTTGTGAAACGATGGCCAGGACATGATCTACAACTATGTCACAGTGTAGTATCATGGCCACCGAAAATTTGGTATGAATCAGAAACTGTAACCACGTGTTGGATAGAACTTAGCAGAGGTGTTACTAATATAACAGAGATATGAATCAGAGACTGTAACCACGTGTTGGATAGAACTTTGCAGCGGTGTTACTAATAGAACAGAGTTATGAATCAGAAACTGTAACCACGTTTTAGATAAGCTTTGCAGCGGTGTTACTAATAGAACAGAGTTATGAATCAGAAACTGTAACCACGTGTCGGATAGAACTTCGCAGCGGTGTTACTAATATAACAGAGGTCTAAATCAGAAACTGTAACCACGTGTTGGATAAAACTTAGCAGCGGTATTACTAATAAAACAGAGTTATGAATCAGAAACTGTAACCACGTGTTGAATAGAACTTAGCAGCGGTATTACTAATAGAACAGAGTTATGAATCAGAAACTGTAACCACGTGTTGAATAGAACTTAGCAGCGATATTACTAATATAGAACAGAGTTATGAATCAGAAACTGTAACCACGTTTTAGATAGAACTTAGCAGCGGTATTACTACTAGAACAGAGTTATGAATCAGAAACTGTAACCACGTGTTGAATAGAACTTAGCAGCGATATTACTAATATAGAACAGAGTTACGAATCAGAAACTGTAACCACGTGTTGGATAGAACTTAGCAGCGGTGTTACTTATAGAACAGATTTATGAATCAGAAACTGTAACCACGTTTTAGATAGAACTTAGCAGCGGTATTACTACTAGAACAGAGTTATGAATCAGAAACTGTAACCACGTGTTGGATAGAACTTAGCAGCGGTGTTACTAATAGAACAGAGTTATGAATCAGAGACTGTAACCACGTGTTGGAGAACTTAGCAGCGGTATTACTAATAGAGCAGAGTTATGAATCAGAAACTGTAACCACGTGTTGGATAGAACTTAGCAGCGGTGTTACTAATAGAACAGAGTTATGAATCAGAAACTGTAACCACGTGTCGGATAGAACTTAGCAGCGGTATTACTAATAGAACAGAATTATGAATCAGAAACTGTAACCATGTGTTGGATAGAGAGTTATTACCAAACTACCGATCAACAAGTTCAAAAGGAACTGTTTAAAGCTGAATTCTATTAACTATTAAATATTGTCTTCCCAGGCTAAAATATCAATCAGTTCACATCCGAAGGATTTTGTGTATATATGTCAGTCAGCTTTAAATGTCTGTATTTATTTATTTGATTTTGGTTTTTAACCACAATAGTAGTTTTCTATATCCAGAATGGACTACACTCCAATGATCACAAATATATTAGTTCGTTCATATTCCAAAACTAAACGTACAACTTACAAACAGGAGCAGCAAAAACTATTTATTGCAGCATCAACAACAACAAAAAATCTGTCACAAGCAAAATCTTACAAAATAAAAATTACGAGCCGAAGAAAACAGATAATGCATGGGACAGAAATAAAAAAAAAACGATGAACAGTTAACCATATGTGCACAGAGAACTATAGATTGGGCAACATGCACCGAGCCAAAAACCAGGATGAACTCGCATGCTCTAAAGCCAGATAAAATGGCAGGATTACTAAGTAAATCAATTGTAATATTTGATATTTTAAAAAATCCTTTATTTAATTTGGTCATACGAATTCCATACAGTCTTTCAATGCAACTGTGTTTTTATTTATCATGATAACTAATGTCAATGCATTGCTATGACATCTATGTATATATTTTAGTTCATGTTGCATCTTAAATAACAAACATAGTCTGTTGGAATTTCTTCGTTCTTTGAGGCTTTCCCATAGTAACTGTTTCACCATATTTGTTATACAGCCAGGTGTTCGGTCGGAGTATTTGTTTTGAACAAATCTAGCTGCCATTTTTGTACCCGTTCTGTTAATTTGATCTGTATTTGGCTTTACAAGCATATCAAACACTGGGTCTTACCATGGGTGTATATGCTGTTGCATTTACATGTCTTACATGTTGGCAATGTCTTATTTATATATATATATATATAAGGTAAAGTACATTGTTCAATGTCTGGTGAATTTACCTGAACTATATAATGCACTATAGTTGTTCAGTCTGACTAGAGTCGTAGAAGTAACTATCGCACTGAATTTACTCTAGAACTGGATAATTATGCAGGAACACCTTAGCAGTTCTTTCTGACTAGAGCCCTATACGTTAGCATCGATCTGAATTTACTAGAACTAGATAATGTACCATGGCTGTCTTATCTGACTAGAGCCCTTTGGATAAGCACTGCACGGAATTTACTAGAACAAGATAATGTTCCATGGCTATCTTATCTGACTAGAGCACTTAAGATAAGCACTGCACGGAATTTACTAGAACAAGATAATGTACCATGGCTATTCAATCTGACTAGAGCCCTGTGGGCCAGCAACGCACTGAGTTTACTCTAACTGGATAACGCACTATGTATATTTAATTTGACTTAAGTCCAATGAGTTAAGAAGAAAAAATTGTAAAACAGACGATGATATAATGTCGATATAGTGTAAACAAAACACTAGAAGAATAAGTATAATAACTATATCTCATGATTTCCCGAATCAAATATTACTGAATAAATTAAATATTTAAAAAACTTTTGATCTTTACAGAATGCGTTTAATGTCCAACATTCCTGTTATCCTCTTTTAAAGTATTCTCCAAAATCAGGAAGATTATTGAAGGAATATTATAGTTTGGTTTTGGTTTTTTTATATTATGCATGTAAATTCAATGTTAAAAAAAATCCTTTTCTATGAAAACTTTAGTCCAAGGAAAGTAAATGTGCAATGTGAAAGAATTTTATAGGTTTTCACATGCAGTTGGATTTGTCATATTCCAGTCGGAGTGCACTTTGCAGTTATAATTGGGTCGTTAGTTTTCTCTTGATTTTTTTCGCATTTTGTTATCCCGGGCCTTTTACAGTTTACTTTGCGGCATGGGCTATGCTCATTGTTGAAGGTCGTACGGCGATCTGCAGTTGTTAACATCCTTGTCCTTTCGTCTTTTGTGGATAGCTGGTTTATCGGCAAACATGCTAAGACTACTTGTTTTACATAAACTTTTGTATAGCTATAACAGTTAATAAATATCGGGGAATCGAAAAAATCGAAGTCTATATTGGTGAAAACTGCAGCTACAGAAGAAAACTGAAAAATTAAACAACTGCTGCATAATTCCATTACCTTTTACGGATTATTACGAACTAACGTTATCAAGTTTATGTCTTAACAATGACTATTAAGAACAATAACGAGAATTACGGCAGCTAATTACCTATTCAGAAAACATCTCAGCGGGCATGGTTCGTGGTTCATTTATGGTATATTGTAAAACCACAAAAGAGCTACAAATGATAACGTAAACTTTTCCCAAGGCTAACAGCCTGTATTTTCATAGCTCTTCGATTTTTGCTTCTGAAACTGCTCCCTATTGAATTAAACTCTTGCTTTTATTCAACACCTTTTATTCGACAGCAAACATCTACAATGAGACGCATTACTGAATGGTGTTTTGGGATAACAGTTCAATGGGTCGAATCGATAAACATAACACGACCAAACACAAAAGTGTGAGCTAGTTAATAATGGATTGTAAGGGATAATGGCGCTGATTGAATCAAAGATTTTAAGTAAACAAGTAATTCAATTTACAAACCTTCTGTAATTGTTTTACCTACAGGACAAATGTCCGGACTTCCTGAACGTTATATGGACCGGCAGATGTGGGCTATCGACTTCGGACAAATATTTACGGTGGAGATTTACAATTAATATATGGAATGGCTAACAGCACTTCGTAATCATTTCATACCAATCTATTATATTTGAATACTAACATCACTGTAAATAATGTTTTTGAAGTTTAACAGACAATGTATTGATCATATAAGTACTTTTATAACAAAAATTAAATGAAGTGTGAACTTTTAACCCATCTGAAAACTAAAAGACGTCGAAAAACAATTTCATATTTGACGTTCCTACAATGTATATATGTACATGTATTTACTTTAATACGGAAATGTAAGTCACTGAATTTATAAAAAAAAAAGTAGTTGCAATGTTTATTGATAACTTAATTTTAGAAAAAAAGGAAGTCATTCTAATATTCCTGGAGAGCAGAGATTATGCCTTAAATGTAACATATTAGAGGATGAAAACATTTTTTTATTAGTTTGTGCATAATATAGGGAACTGAGAAACAACTGTTATGATTATTAAGAAAGAAACATTGAAGAAAACATTGAAGAAAATGTGATTTTTATGATCAATCCATCAACACCATCACAAGTAAATAAACTGGGGTCCTACATTAAAAAGTCATTAGAACTGAGGACAGGGGACTCTGACTATTTACTGTGATTAAACGATTTTGTACTTGTCACAAACTTATTGTTTTTTAAGTTTATATGGTAATAAACATTTTGAATTGAATTGAATGGATAACGATATAACATTCAGTAAATATTTGACAACTATATTTATACGTATATGACTTACAGTCCATTATCAAGTATTGTCAAGTCCTACCTACATAATGTACAGAGAATGGTAAAGCCAACAAAACATATGCAGCCAACATACCATTGTTAATACTTTCTGTAGTAGCTAACTTAACATATGACACACAACTTTTCGTCTTGCCCTTATTTCCTATTTAAGTGCCAGTGTTTGTAAGAATCAGACAATTTAGAAAAAAATCAAAACATCGACGAAAAAAACCCACCGACCTAACCATCCTATTTTTAAGGTACCCTCATCCTGAGTTAGAAATGGTAGGTCTTTCGATTCTGCGTGTATGGTAATTCGAGAAATATCTAGATAAATTTTGGTTGGAATGATAGCAAATTACGGAGTTATCACCCCTTATTTGTTAAATTTCTAATGCATTTCTTGAATTACCAGAACAAAGGAAAGGGAACGAATATTATAATTCAGGCACAAAAGTGATTATTTTCTAAGGGTTAAATATTTCGCGGTGGTGTCTTGCCATGGCTTTATTTGGACTTGTTTGTTTGCTTTTTGGCCTTGAATGTTTGTCCCTAATATTTTATTAACTATGTATTTACTTTCAGGTATCACAGATCGAATTTATTCGTTCATAGTGTGTTAATTTACGTTTTTGATTGAGTTAAGCCTTCCCATTGATGTTTTATCGTGTGTTTTTCTATGTTGTGATGTTATACTATTGTTTCAGAAAAAGGGAGAAGGTTTGGTACCATTAAAACGTTTAATCCCGCTGCAAATGTTTGCACCTGTCCTAAGTCAGGAATCTGATGTATAGTAGTTGTCGTTTGTTTATGTAATTTATACGTGTTTTCGTTTCTCGTTTTTATATAGACTAGACCGTTGGTTTTACCGTTTGAATGGTTTTACACTAGTACTTTTGGGGCCCTTTATAGCTTGTTGTTCGGTGTGAGCCAAGGCTCCGTGTTGAAGGCCGTACATTGACCTATAATGGTTTACTTTTATAAATTGTTATTTGGATGGAGAGTTGTCTCATTGGCACTCACACCACATCTTCCTATATCTATATACAATTATACATTCTGAACTTAAATTAATGCAAAGCTGAGCGGGTTTTTGTTTATCATCTTTTCACTGCCTGATTCTTAGGCAGATTGGCACTTAAGATGTTGTACGTCTTTTAATGTTTTATGTTTGTATGATACATTTGTGTAAGGTAACTTCTTATCTTGACCTTGCATTTACAATTTGACAATGAGAATAAGCTATGAACTAATGATTACAACGAAAGAGATGACTTCAATTTTTCTATTGTGAACTGCCCATCTCTATGTAGCGACATTTCATTATGTATTATATATATCATTGATACGATATTCCAGAGCTACTATTTCCTATGACAATTTTCTTGATAAAGGGTTGCTGCTTACTAGGAAGCTGTTGTTCCTGAGAATAAGAATTAGATAAACTTATTTTGACGCAAAATTAGCTGTTAATTTACCTTTATTACATATGTTTTTTTTTTTCTTATTTAGACCTGGGATTGTGGGTTTCAAGGAAGACATTGAACATAATGGTGCAGCTGAAAATTCGCCTTCATGATTTGGTTGACCTTTATGGATTTTTTTAGTTATTAATGACCACGGATATGTTTCACTTGTCGAAGGCACAATCTTGTCCTCTTGTCTTCGATTAAGAATCACCGAAAAGCGACTTAGAGGTATAGGAGGAGGGTTGAGATCTCAAAAAACATGTTTAACCCCGCCACATTTTAGCGCCTGTCCCAAGTCAAGAGCCTCTGGCCTTTGTTAGTCTTGTATGTTTTTTTTAAATTTCAGTTCATTTATATGTTTCGGAGTTTAGTGCGACGTCCATTTTCAATGGACTAGTCCCTTTTTTGTTTAGGGGCCAGCTGAAGCCTGCCTCCGGGTGCGGGATTTTCTCGCTGTGTTGAAGACCCATTGGTGGCCTTGGGCTGTTTTCTGCTCTTTGGTCTGGTTGTTGTCTCTTTGACACATTCCCCATTTCCATTCTTAAATTTATTATCACCGAATTTTCTTTCCATGACCACCACAACGGGTGTAACTAATAGATCAATGAAACAAAGGGTAATTTATTTAATTCTGCTGTTTATATAGTTACATTTTACTCAATTGCAATTCCTATTTTTGGGATTAATTCAATTAGATTTTTTTTTACAAGAAAAATATCACATGCAGAGCAGTGGAACGTTTGTGGGAGAAACATAAAACTAAATATCCCAAGCATCACCTGCAAATTTAATCTGTTTTTAATCTTCGAACTTTATGAGGCCACAAACAGGGTTTCAGTTAGTGTAAATTATTGTTTGGGGATATAAAAACTATGAAGTGTATATATACTTTTTCTTTTTTATGATGAGTTTTAAGAAATGAAAGAATTAACGTAAAAATACCGTATTTGTCTTTACAATGCGATATTTAAAAAATATTTTGTAAAATCCCTTCTTAATTCACCGTTAGATTTCAGATTATCCTAAATAAAAGATGTTTAAGTAAAACATAATAAGTTATGATGAGATTTATTAAGTATTGAAAAGACTAAGCTGTTTATGAAATTCCAAAAGATATAAGTACATTAACAAATTAATTAACTTTGTATAGATTCGGTAAACTTCAATACGGCGAAGAATTATATATAACGGTCACCCCGACGTCTCCTTAACATTTCTCTTTTAATTCAAAATATTACATGGATTCCTTCGGTTGTTATGTAGATAAATAAAGTAGATCCTTGTTTCTCCCATTGGTGATTAATCCCTTTGGAACTTTTAATGTAATTTAATTTTTTTTTTTTTAGATTTTTAATTTTATTGCCATATAAATTATTGTAAAAAGATTTGTGACATTAACATACAAAGAGATAACATATAATCATTATATGAATGCAAACATACACAAAAGGACAAAAACAAACCCATAGGAAAACATATCCCATAACACATGTATAAGTAAAAAAGCAAAACAACCTATTTAAATATTTATATAAATAAATCAAGAGTCCCCTGTCCTCAGTTCTACGAATATAAAAAAGAAATGTTATTTTCACATGCGATATAACTCTTATGCTTTTAAATTGAGAAAGAAAAGATATGTGTTAATCATTCGAAAGTTTTTTTTCTGTATATCAAAGTCATAGATGGCCATATGTTTATTTGGCACACTATTTTGGAGTGCTCATCAAACTCATGATACATTGTTCTAGCAATGGCTATTTATATTCGACTTTTCGTTGAAAAAAAAAACGCAAATTAAGGAGATCAATACCAAAACATTGTCCAAAATTTTATGTTACATAACCTAATAATTTAATTTTGGATGTAACGCTTCTTCTGATTGGCTGACGTTGTTTTGTTTATCAGCTCATAGACATAATTTTGTCATGTGACCGTGACGTCATCAACGTTTTTTTATGGTTTACTCCGGTTAAAAATGGAATTTATAATTAAATTATAAGAAATGACTGTAATATTTTTTCTGTCTATTCGAAATAACATAAAAAATGTGGTGCACACTTTAAAATAACCAGCTACGCGGGTTATTCAGTGTGCACCACATTTTTGATGTTATTTCTTCATAGACAGAAAAAATATTACAGTCATTCCTTAATTATCACAATATTTATGACCCTTCAAAATTATGATCGATTACAAAGCAGGGAATAATCATATGAAACTAACATGTTATCGTCCTGAACGCTCATGTAATATTTCCCGCTTGACATTAATCATCAATCAACCGATCAAGCTACAGGTACTGTAGCAAATCAATTGGAACTGTTTTGTTAATATTGTTTTTTCAGTATAAAATGTGATATTTGTTACATGCTGTTTCATATTATATATATATTATATATGTTATAAAATCAAATAATTCATACAATAAGATATTCGTATGGGCTTTTATATATAATATAAACGTAATACTAATGCTGAATCGTTTTCATGTCTTATGAGACTCTGTCTTTGACAAAACTTGACGAAATCTAGGGCGTTATACACTTACAATTTCATATAAGGATACTTGAAAAACCAGAACATTCTTCTTTTTATTCCCGAAGAGAAACATGTTTAAAAAGTTTTTTTTTATTGTGGGGGTTTATTTCGTGTACCTTTCTCCTGTTAAATAAGTTTTTGGATTCAGTGTACGACCCATTTTGTTTTTAATTAATTAAGAAATTAAAAAAAAAATATTTAAAAAAATAAATTTATTTGACACTAAAGTTTTAATTTGAACATATTTGTTTTTTTCTAAAAGTATTAGATTATTATATTTAAATCTTAATCTGATTGAGCTGGCTGACGATATCAAATATACCTTATAAGCTTATTTGGGAAAGTGAACTTCTGGTTTTAAGCTAATTTAGCTGTGCCCGGACAATTTTAATTTTCCCACGAATACACAAAAGACACGGATTAGAAATGTGACCTATGTATTAGATTATGAGTTTATTTTCTGCATCTCTTTAGTGTATTTACTCGTTAATCCAGCTTAATCTCTGCAGTAATACAAATCTTGTTACGCGGTCGTTTTGAAACTTAACTTACATATCCCTTAGAATATTTGTGGTAGAACAAGCTTTCTTTGAAGTGCCAAAATTTAAAGAGATTTAATTTATGATCCCTTAATTTCGAAGTTTGATTTCATATTATTTTAAAATCGATGTGAAACATTGAGTGATTAGATTCTCAAAAACTATATCAGAACTCTTTAGCGATTTCAGTCTTATAATTTGGTACGCTAGACGCGTATAACATACTTCAAGATGTTATTTATATATATTGAAGGTATCGGGATCTTAAAAGCGTGTTTGAAATCTTTGAGCTCATTCAATTGTTGGGAAAGATTTTGATTAAATTTTGCTATCTTAAAAAAAAATGCAATATATTTTTGATATACTTTTTGATTGATACAGTGAAAATTTTACCTTAATTTGGTTTATAACAAACTATCAAAATGTAATTGAATTTATTAAAAGAAAGTTTAAAAAAAATTATTTTGAAAAGGGGATAATTTCAAATAGTTAATCTTAGATAAAGATAGATTCACCACTTTGCTTTTTAGCAAGAACGTGAGATCAGCGGTCGTTTTTTTTTTTTTTTTATTCGGAGCTTTAAGAAGGTAGAACTGTCCTACATCACTGTAATATCGTCGAATGTATTTTTTTTTTTTTACCTTTGGGCCAGGTGAGCTTTTTTTTATCACTTGGCGTCTGACGTCTGTCGTCATCTGTTAACTTTTACAAAAATCTTCTCCTCTGAAACTACCGGGCCAAATTTAACCACACTAAGCCACAATCATCATTGGGGTATCTAGTTTAATAAATGTCACCCATGACCCCGCCTGCCAACCAAGATGGCCGACATGGCTTAACATAGAAAATAGGGGTAAAATGCTAGTTTTGTCTATTATTTTGAAAACCGTTGTAAAAAAGAGAAAATCTGTCAAGAGCAGACATGTTTACAATGTTGAGCTCTACTACTTGTCCGTATACGTCAAAATTGTCAGACGACTTCTTATAGGAGTTATTGCATTTAAATGACAAAATTTACCATTGTTTGCCAATTATCTTGAAAACTATAATAGATAAAGAGAAACTTTAAATTGCAAAAATGATCAGCAAGACAAGTTCTACAAATACGTATGGGATAGTCGAAATCGTCAGTCGATTCCTTATTAGAGTAATTACTCTTTGATGACGATTTTTTTTTACCAATTTTTTGCGTTTTTGCCTTATATCTTAAAAATTATAATAGATAGATGGAAACTTAAATAAGCAAAAATTATCAGCAAGACAAGATCTATAATTGAAACAATATGGAGGAAATCTTCCGACGACTCCTGATTGGAGTTATTATCCTTTAATGAGGATTTTTCCTTTTGTTTTTTGCGTTTTGCCTTATATGATAAAAATTATAATAGATAAATAGACATTTTAAATCACAAAAATGATCAGCAAGGCAAGATCTACTAACAAATCAAATTTTGCCGATATAGTTTGTAGACTTTTTAGGAGTGATTGCCCTTAAATGAGGATTTTTTTTACCCTCTTTTGTGTTTTGAGCAAAAACTAAGGAAGATAGAGAGAAACTCAACAGCAATACAAGGTCAACAAAACAGAGATTTTTGTCATCGATTCTATTCTCGTCTATGACTTCAATGTAAATGCAGACTGTGTCTCAATGTGTGCAATGACAGGGTAAATCTGAATACCGAATTTCTACGCCAAAAAAACTTAAGAATGATTTAGAACAGTTTCAAATTAGTATTTGATTGATGTAGGCTCCCCCTTTTTTTTCTTTCCTTACAATAAATAATAGACGCATGCAATGATTGAACAGCAATGGTACAATTATAAACTTTTTCACTGTCAATGAGTGATGACAATGCATAAAACCAACAGACCAATTGAAAATTTTTTACAACAGTTTACTCGTTATTAGGCAAACGGAACAACAACATGAAACAAAGGGAAAAAAAACAGGAATGGAAAAATCGTCATGTTTAACGTAATTCTTATAAAGAAGATGGTCAATAAAATAATATCATTTTCAAAAATGTTGAGGTTTAAGATTAAAAACAAAATTATACAGTTATTTAGAGAACTTTTTGCTGTTTTATTGTTTAAAATATATATTTAGACTAACTGATGTTTCGTTTGGATATTTCTGAAGTTAAGATATAAATTGTGATTCATAACAGTATAAAAACAAATCTGCAATAATGGAGGCACAGCAAATCCTCGTCGGAATTCCATGTGAGGGGATATTTTCTCTTTAAACGAACATCAATACGGAGTAAAACATAGATGGATTTAATCATGATTTCTTTGCCTGTGTGTTTTCGGAACAGATAACAACCAAGTATATCGAGACGACTCAAATACGCCAGCCAACGAAATTATAGGAGAGTTTGATCGGTTGATGTTTGATTTACTTCAAGTGGAAAAATTTCAGGATGAGAATACTTGTCTTTTCTCATTTGTTTTACATTTTTTCATGTCGGGACCTTTTATAGCCGACTATACGGTATGGGTTTTTCTCATTTTTGAAGACCGTACGGTGGCCTATAATTGCTTATATCCACTTCATTTGAACTTTGGCGGATAGTTATCTCATTGGCAGTCATACCACATCTCCTTATTTTTATATTTAAAAATAATTCCAGTATGTATCGGGTCTGCATAGTTGATCGACCGATATTAAGGGAGGGAAATGTAGATTTCCACTGGAACATGGTAGTAACGTGGATAGTATTGTGTCTTGCGACAGGCCACCTACAGACTCTGCGTATTATTTTATTGTGTCTTGCGACAGGCCACCTACAGACTCTGCGTATCATTTTATGTCCCCATTCCGACTGGTTAAATTGTGACTGTGTGACTTTACATCGTGCGCATTGGTTTAACTGCCGGATGATCAAAGTCAAGGAAACTATATTGCTGTGCCTTGTATTATCTTATTTTGTAATATTATGAAAAATAAGCCATTGTCGATGTAGAGAAGTAACCACCATTATACGCCAATAAACCGAAATTCAACAGGCATTACGACGAAAATGCCAGACAAGTTCGAATATTGCTTAAAGTTAAAAGACAGTATTTTCATGAAAAGGGTCATCCGTAACGAAACGCACAACCAATCTGAAACTCATAATTGTTCAATTATATATGTAAACCAAAGATCAGCTCTTTGTCCATACGCATAACGAAAACTTTCATATTCCAGATAGACGAAAGTGAGCGGTAGAGCCACAAGTAAGAAAATCACGAAGATCTATACTGTACCTGTTATGACATCAACAAAAATACCTTAGAATCACTTCATAGCCCAAATATGATTGGAGTTAATGTGATAGCAACTACAAAACAACAAAATATACAAAAATATGGCATCAACAAATCATCAAAATATCAATTTAGTCCAATTATAGAACTATGTGAAGTTGTCGAATTTGTTATGTTTTTATTTTTATCTTTAAACGGTCGAACACACTTTAGGCCATTATTAGGATGTCCAGCTCTAATAGAATCAATTAATCAATCAATCAATCAATCAATTAGACCTTGATTAATTAAGGAGAAAGGATATGTAAAAGATAGATTAAATGTGAATTAAAATTCATTATTTTCTCGCATTTAAAATTTAAAAATAAAATGCAATAGTCCTAGAGGGGATATGAATTGTTCCGTACTATATTTTACTTCTGTACTCATTCTTGTCAAAGTTTGGTCATGGCGGCCTTCCTCTGAAGTTGACTTTAAATTATTAAGGGATAAGCTTAACTAAAACTGCAATACACCTCTGGTTAAAATGACTTATAATGAATCATTGTGGTTATATTTTAATATTTAAATGTTAGTAAAAGTAAAAGTAACACCATTTTAGAATTATAAACTTTGGCAGCTAGTTACAGCAGCAAGAGAGAAACATGATTTGGAAGTGGAATGACCATGAGATGATCTTTCAGAAGGTAAATATGATAATTATCAAATATAAATAAACAGAATGTGTTCATCAACAGAAGGAATTGTTTGCAGAATCTTGAACTGTAGTATTTTTATTGCTGTGTTATGACTTTTTTTAAAGCTCAGATTTAGTTTTTGAAAATATAATATACTGAATACCATAAATAATTTTACCGGATGTCTCATCTTTTCAAAATATATAAACGTTAACGATCGCTTGTTTTTTTACTGGCGTCTGGTGGAAATTTCTTATACAAATTTAGGATCAGATCGAGTTAAAAATAAATTAAATTGGAAATGCAAAAATTGTGTCGACCCGAACCAAATTTTATTTTTTGTATTGCTTGTAATCAAAAAGGAATGCTTAAAAGTTTAAAAGTGTTGCCTAGATAAGGACATATATAAAGGTTAATATAAAAGCTGCTGTAAGGGCTCTTTTATTGTGCAAGAGTAGACAACACTTTACATATTGTTATTGTCTTAAAAGAGGAGCGACTGACATATGCATTTCAATAAAAATTCGCAATTTAGTAATCAATATTTTTAACTTCGATAAAAAATAGGATGACATCTTTTTCATCTTATTTCTCATGGGCATAAGTAAGGCTTTTAGTTAAATATGTGGGTTTTTTTTTATTCAAAAGCTTTGCAAATGGAACAGGAAATGTCTACTTTTCCAGAACACCCGAGTGCATTCCTCGAGATTAGAGGGATTCTTGTTGCTCAGTGTGTAGTATTATGTGTAGTGGACTGTTGTTTGACTTTTCGTCGTTTTTTACTTTTTAGACATGGTGTTGTCTGGTTTTATTCGACTTATGATTTGTGTTGGTATCTTCTCCCTTTTTTCAATATATGTCTAAAATTGTTGAAGTTAACGCAAATCTAACTAAAACTCAATTTTGTGTGAACCTAAACAAAATCGACATAAATATACTCGCATAATCATATTATTTAAGGTGGTACATAACACTACAGGGAGATAACTCTGTAAAAATCAGATGAACGTTTTAATGATCAAAATTAGTGTTTGTCAAACTGCTATATATCCAATGAAACTTTTCCGATAAAGTGTGTGGTTCAAGTTTTTTGAAGTTTTTATATTTTTGTCAAAGGGTCAAAGTAAAATATTTTGTCAAAATTTTATGAAAATAAAACGAGCGAAATTAATTTTAGTCAAGGTGTTTGGTACAACTTAAGTTAACGGTAAAGCATCTTCCTTTATTTATTTACTTATTAAATATTGCTTTTCAATGATCTCTAACCCTTATTAATTAAATATTCGAAACAGTATTGAGTATGAAATTAATTGGAAAAGGCTCTAGCAGTTGATTTACAGTAATCTTCGTTCTTGTCGGATTTAAGAAATCAAAGATAAGTTTTTCAATGCGGCACCAGTCTGATCAACTCTCAATAAAAGTAAATTGCATTACACATATTTCAAGAGGATAAATATTAAAAATTGAACTGCTTAAAACTACCGAAACGCGGTAGCCTTTTACAAGTTTGTTAATCAATTAATGTAAATTATTAAATAATAATATATGTTTAATTATCAATCTGTTTTGGTATACATGTGATTAAGTTGTTTGTTGACAAATCACGTTATTGTGTTAATCTATTATGATCAGTCGTGTGGCGGACAGTATGTTCACAAATAAGTGTGAAAATCTCACCTGTGCTCTGTAACGCCTAGATATTCCGGATCAGCACCTTATTTGTCCCCATACGATATCATAGATAGAAACGCCACATGAATCACAGGACAACGATTGATCTCACAACGGGGTCTTTTTGTATTTTATGTTCTAATTTCTCAAGAAATCAAACTTTAAACACTTTCGATGAAATTGTTGATCACAAATAAATAAGAATAGTGTAAACAGAAATAAACTTAGGTTTTACACTGTAGACATATTTTAATTGAAAAAAAAGGGAATTTAAAAATAAGAAATAATCTTTAGTTTCTAAATTGTATAAAAAAAAAACAGAAACATTTATCAAATATAAATTTTTAATGTGGAACTTTCTAAATTATGGTCTTTTGTAGCATTCATCAGTCGGTTTGTAGTGTTTTAGTTGAAATAAAATGAAATTATTCATCTGCAATATACACATTTAACAATTTACTAGTATTTCACAACTGTTTATTTCTTTTACCACCAAGCCTTTATCTTTTCGTGGATTTCAAACATTTATCAGTGATGTTTTTTTCTCTCTCAGTAGTTTGTAAATATATTTGCATTCTCGTTGACATAAAAAAAATAAAAAAAATTCCTTTCTTGAGATTTGTCGTTTGCTGTTGTTTTTAAGTTTGACGATACTTTTATTTGAAGGAAAATATCACTCAATGTGCTCGTAATAATTATAAAAAAAAACAATTTAACAGAATAAATTCTACATTTATTCATTTGTATCATTCACACATTAAAGAGTTTTCAAATACTAGTAGCATTGACTATTTTCTTCTTTCTTTCTTCCTTTTTTTATCAAATCGATGTATGGGTAAAATATTAAGGAGTGTTGAAAATGGCCCTGGAGGGAAACACATTCAGGGGAGGTTGACTCTACGTCTTTCAGTCTTATCAATTGGAAAATTAAATGGAAAATTGGAAATAAGTTTTAAAATTAAATCGTCTAAAAACAGCTGTAAAATCAAAACTTTTTTTTTATCTTGTTTTTAATTATATTGATGAAAAATATTAATATCTTGAATCTTGACTTGACAGAAAGTGAGGACTATTCCTTGTACATGTAAACGAATGTCTAATAGCCAATCAAACCTCGCCTATCAAATGACCTTTCACCCAAGTTCCAGGTGATTCGCCGATTGAAAAATACAATAAAATAATCCAATTTATCCTATTGTAATATTTATCTTTACATAAAGGTATAACTTGAAAGCTACTTATTATTTTAATCACAGTTTTTTGGCGAAGAAATGACGGAGACGGTAGCATATCAAATGGATGACAAAATGTTACAGGAAGACTCGGAAAATTCATGTAGCTCAGGTATTAATTAATTTTATCATAATTAGATTATATATTTTTAGCTTTAATTTCTCCTACATAAAATATATACATGTACTTGTGTACTTTAAATAAAGATATGTAGAAATGAAGATATGTCTTATTTTAATTTTACAAAAGTTTGAAATAGAAATAAAATGATAAAGAAAATAAAGAAAGAAAAAATGAAATAATATCATATAAAACAAAATAATAAAGTGGTAATGACCAGTTTTATCTGTGAGCTTGTAAATGCTAAGAAAATGAAACCAGAAAAAGAAACATACAATAAGCAGTTCGAAATCAGCACTTTTGAATTATGATTGTAAAAAATATAGCAAACTGTATATATGTATTTTTGCAATTTTTAAGATTCTGGCATGGAAGAATGTGGAACAAGTCCGATATCAAATGCTTCTTCGAACGGAACAACTTCACCTACGTCATCATATGAGATGGACCTTCCAAAATCTTTCATACCATTCCGACCTCAAATTATTACACCTTCCGAAAGTTCAGCATTTAGTAAAATAAGTAAATTAGCTAGTTCGACTCAACATTCAGCAGCTTATCCATCTTTACCCTTTGGTGCACCCCCTCCGTTTGGATATTTTCCTGGCTTATTCATACCACCATGGACAACTGAAACAACAGGTTACCAAGCTCTCTTGGCGCATAGTAAATCTAATTCGACTTCTGAAGACCAAAAAGACAGTGAACTCACAACGAACGCGTTTACTGAAGTGAACACGTCCATCCCTTTTACAAATTATTTTCAGAACTTAACAAGGCTTTTGAAAAAGACAGAGAGTACAGAAAACCAATACGAAAACGAAGAAGTTAACAATGAACCCGGTGAAATAACGCACAGAAACAAATCGGACAGGCCAGAGTTATACAAAGAAGTACTTTCCTCTAGCAGACAGAATCATTACACCGAAGATTGCAATCAAAATGAAACACCAAATAAAACTAACATTGCTATTCCACCGGCACAATTTTTCCCGAGTGGACAAGTTTTATCAATGCCTCATCTACTTGGTTCTTCTCCGTATTTACCAACTCCTGCAACACAAGTTCCCCAGTTGTCACCCAACGCACAAATGATGCAGTATTTCGGTGGTATTCAGCCTCATGCAAGTTTACTTCACCCAGCATTACTCCACATGGCAGGACTTAGAAGTCGACGAATCAATGCAGAAAAACCTCCACCAATTAAAAAGTACAAATGTGATGTGTGTGGAAAGGCATTCTCCAGAAGCAATACTTTAGTTACACACAAGGTAAGATTCGTGTTTTTTTGTTTGTTTGTTTTTCAGATAACTTCTATACTTGTTGGTCATGTTGGTGGTAAAAAAAATATTTCAGATGATTCTTGATTTTTTTCCTTCATTCGTTATATTATAGAACCCCATAATTCTATTTTTTTTTTTTTTTTGTCGCCCATGTATCTCTGTTCTCTTTGTTTTTTGCCTATTATTCTCTATTCTGTAAATCTCATCCAGACACTCATCCATTGTAAATATGTTTACCAATCAGTAGCTATACTATTAATAAAATACCATTTCATTGAATACATTGTTTTGACAGAAAAATGTATATTATTTCGAATAAGGATCCGCTACATTTTAAAGTCCTCTGTGAATTACATATACCAGCACCGTAACTTGGACCGAGTGCGCAATTGTCTGCTATTCTTTAGGCCAAGGCATTTGGATTTTTAGAAGACAAACAATTATTTCCAAACATTGAAATTATACCTGAAAATATTTTTCTAAAATTTTATTCTTCCTTAATATTTTAAGTTATCTTGCTTTTCTTAAACTTACTATATATATATATAGTTAAGTATGGCGTTCATTATCACTGAACTAGTATATATATTTGTTTAGGGGCCAGCTGAAGGACGCCTCCGGGTGCGGGAATTTCTCGCTGCATTGAAGACCTGTTGGTGACCTTCTGCTGTTGTCTGTTCTATGGTCGGGTTGTTGTCTCTTTGACACATTCCCCATTTCCATTCTCAATTTTATTACTGTAATTTAAAGGATAGTTGAATGAAATATTATATACTTTTGGAAATAAAGATGCGGGTTTTGCATCGTATTGCTTATATTAAAACACGTTTGAACATTAACAAATTATTGCGAAAACGAAACCGGTGCCAAAAACCCAACAGAAACAGAAATTATGGTATAACATTTTTGTCTGTATGATGTAGAAAAATAAATAAAGAATTCTAAACTAGTAGTAAACATTTATATTTTTATAAAGTAATAAAATTCAATTTAATTTGTTTACAAGGATAAAAAATAAAATGTTATGGATCTATATGTAATTTAAATCTTAATTTTGAAAATGATTAATTATAAATTGAAAGATTTTCCAAAATACCATGAGAAAACATCTTTAGATTAATCTGGTTTACGACGTGAACAGTTTAATAAGATGATCGGATTATATATAATTCAATTAATAATTCATAAAATCTTGATACTTTATAAGTCTACTTTTTTAAATGCTTAACGTTTTGTTCCAGTTGTCATTTTTGACAGTTTGTGTTTATAACCGAGACTGATTTTATTTTCCAAGTTCTAACAAGCAGCATTCCAATTTTAGTTGAAATATGACCAAACTGGTTTTCTCATTTTATTATAATTCTCAGCGAATACTATAGCCAGTCTGTAAGCAATTGTTTTATACATCGACTTTAAAAAATGGCTTATAAATGATAAAAAAATATTTTTCTTTTTTCAACATTACTTTCCCATTAATACCATATCATGACTAGTATACGAGAATATATACATGTACAAATTAAACAAATAGTTTATATTAAAAGATCTGTATGGAGTATAGTTTAAACAACCAAATCGGTTTTAGTATTTTGATAATTTTAAAAAACCGTGTCTTCTTATTTCGAAAAAAAATAAATTAGATTAAATATTATCTAGCAGAAAGACAGCTCGTTTTTGTTCATTTGCATGTGACTGTTCGTAGCGAAATTTCATAGATCTTCATACGCTTTTATCGTTGCGATGCCAATCATCTATTGTAACCTGAAATGTTCTTAAATAATTTGGATGACATTATTTCAAATTATGAATATTAATTTATTTGAAAATCAAATACCGCACAAAGTGCTATACCCAACTATATGATATAAGAACGACCCTTTCCCCATCAGATATCCCAGTGCCGGTACACATTCTACAATTTGTGAACCCCTTTAACTTTCTATCCCACATATTTACTTATAAAATTCAATAACAGTTCAGTAATTATTTCAAATATTTATTTTAGAATTAGTTTCAAAATGTACTGAAATACAAATTAAATTTGTAAATTCAGATCACATCCCTTTTACAATTAAATGCGCTGTGCTTCCAAGAATTGTCACAAAGTTTAGATACCTTTTTATTATTGTAAAAGATTTTCACCTCTTCAGATTGTTGACAAAAGTAATTGTCAAACAAATAGCGAACCAATCAAAACACTTGCTAGTTCCGGACACGCGACCTTTGTTAACAAATCTAATTTTGTGTCAATATTATCACTGTTTCGTATCAATATTGTGTTGAACAATTTAAATCACATTAGAATACACCTGCTTTTCACAGCCATCTTTAAATCATTCAATAAAATCAAATTTATATCAATTATAACACGGATTAAATATTATTGCCGCCATATGCGGTACTGGATAGTTTTTGTTGTAACAACTGTTATCAAATATTTAGACAAATTGTTCGAAATTATTTCAGAAGAGTATAAATACTCAATAAAATATAAATTTATAATAGTGTATACAAAAGTTTTTAAAAATGCCAACTACTTAACTTTTTACTATATCAAAGTCGATGAAACGTTTAAAAAATGAACCAGAAATAAATCGGAAATTATTTATTGAAGTAAATAATTAGATCAGATTACAATTTAGTATTCATATAGAAAACGTTAGAAATTTCGAATTTAAACGCAATTTAAAAAAGCAAAAAAAAAGTCGTTTTTCTGGAAGATACTTTAAAACCAAACAAACTAAAAAGAAAAAATGAAGCCAAAAGATTAAAAAAAAAACCCATGAGAACCCAAACAAACAAATGTCGACCTCAAACAAAAGTGTTACGGAAAAGAACAATACAATAAAGCACGAAACCGTATTCATATTGTGTCTTATGCGTACAGTTGATCTTGAACAAAACCATATCTGTTTTATGATCAAGCAGCGAGGAAGATTTAAATTGTAGAACATAGATAACTATCAAACAGATTTTGAAATAAAATCTTAAGCTATATTTCTTTTTTGTTACAGCGAATCCATACGGGAGACAAACCCTTCAAATGTGAAGTGTGTGGGAGAGCTTTCAGACAACCAGGAAATCTCACGAGACATCGTCTGACGCATACAACAGTCAAACCATACGTCTGTCCAACATGCAACAAAGCATTCAACAGAGCATCTAATTTGCATACGCATATGCGCACTCATACCAACTTCAAACCATTTACCTGTCCGTATTGTGGAAAAGGTTTTCATCAAAAGATTGACATGAAAATTCATTGCTACACTCATACTGGTAGGTTCAAATTTATATTTCTTTTCTCTTATTTTGCACGAAGCCAATTTGTAAAGTGATATTTACTTTTTCGAATAATGTTCGTTTTTGGAAACGGTTCAATTTCCCCAGACCTCTACAGAGAAATATCAAGTTATTTGTCTTTCTTAATTCCGGTCCGGTAACGTATGTATATCTATAGCTCCGGATGTATTTATTCTAGTCATCTTTTGTAGCTGTTTATTTTTCTGGCTCTGGGTGGCTTATATTCTTTGAAAGCGTCCAATTCGACTTTTTTTCACTTATGGACTTTACTTTGTATTGTTCAATTAAGTTAAATTTGTCAGAACAATTGTAAACTTAAAATATCGAAATTGGAAGACGGTTCCTTATGTGAGCCTATTTATAAGTGGCAACTGGGACACTAGGGTTTTCAATGTTTTGTTTGTTGAGTGTTTTTGTTTGTTCCTAATGTTTATATAATAGTTTGTGTTTATTTATTGTAGGTGAAAGACCACATAGATGCGATATTTGCGGTAAAGGGTTCACTTTAATCAGCACCCTCAATGCTCATAGACGAATACACACAGAACAGATGCCGGTACCTGAATAGATTCGTAACATCGGACTACTGATGCATTGTTCGGAGTCAAAACATACATTGCATGGACATTAGCGACTTTTTTCTTACCAGTTTTATGTGGTATATTGCTCTCTCGAAGAAAGACAAGTTATTCACTATAGAGAACCCATTTACCAGCTCGATATGGTTTTATTTGAAATTGCATCATTTATTATTTATTATAGGTTGTGGAAACAAAGGGAAGAATGATCCTATTCGTAACAATCTAATTCATTCTTCAAAAATCATAACTATATGAAAGCTATGCTAGTGTATTATATCATAACGAAAAAGTAAAAAATATATAGTGTTTCATGCAAGTTAAAGAAGCCTATTCACTTGTTTACTCAATGAATATAGGTCTCTCATGTTTCAAGCGTTAATTAATCATTTTCAACCTCAAAAACAAATTACTGGTAGTATTTATTGTTAAGTTTTATTTTTTTCTAATTTTGTGTGCGTAATTTATGGTATTGTGCAATGTTATTGTTAAGTTGTATATTTAATAAATGTGCTATTACAATATGGTGTTTACTTTTACTGCAAAAGGGGGAGGGGTGTATAACCATAGAGAGGATGTTGATTGAAAGCGTTTCATTTAATATTTTAAATCAAGATCTCTTGCATAACAGTGAAAAGTATTCACAAAATTGTAGATTTTAGATGTTATTTTCTCTGAAGCACCTGACGAAAGTGTCATTAAAGGTCAGGGCAGATCCAGCCATTTTCAAAGGAGGGGTTCCCAACCCAGGATAAAGGGGTTTCAACCATATGTCCCCATTCAAATGCATTGATCGTCCAAAAGGGGTTCCAACCCCGGACCCCCTGGATCCGCCACTGAAGGTGGTGTTCTGAATATAAGCAAACAGAATGGGTATTGAACGGACTTGAAATGCCGACGCACTAATGGTATGATTATATTCCCTGTAATGAATGTGCTCACTCATTTGTTGAAACAATGTCGCATTTATGAGTGAGCAGTAAACTTTTGTTCAAACTTGATTGATATTCATCGATATTTAAAAGCAAACCAAACCTCGTTGGTCAGATATCTTGCAGACGTAACACTATAAAACATTTTATCTGTGTCGAAAATAAATACCTTAAATTTAATTACTATAAAAAGAAATATTCATGCTTAGAAACAGCCCAACGATATGCTTTGGTATACATGTCTAGGTCATGTGAACCAACATGTTTATTTTTCAATCAGTTACATAATTTAATCTACAAGACGCCAATATATACATATGATATATATAAAAATAACCGCTCAATATGACTGAAAACTATTATAGGGCGATCACCAATGCAAATATAAGGAGTTTGGCAAATTACTACTTCTCAAAATCTCGCGGCTGTTTGAGGCTGCAAAACCATCCCCCTTCCGGAGTTATCTCAGTCGAATCGATAGTTGATTATGCACAGTTATAAAACTGATATATTGACGCCAAACAAAATGTTTCAGGGTACAGAAGATTTTATTTTTATTCTGAGGATCACATGTATTCCTTAGCTGACGTTCACCTCCTTTTTGTCTTGCTTTGGTTTATTGCTGTTTTTAACATATTTGTCGTTTCAACTTTCTGATATTTGGTTTCGAGCACTACTGATGACTAATAGAATTTTGAACTACATATGAGCACCAAATTTACCTTGGTTTTTAGCTATATTATTATTGTATTTTTAAACAGCGTACATATTTTTTAACATTATCACTGTTGCAAATACATTCTTTATATGTCATTTCGCAAAAGGATTAAATAAATTAACGCTACCAATTTTACTACACTATAGGCGCATTTATAAAAAATGATGTCTCTTCAGTAATAGTCGAGGTCAAATTATTCCAAAAATCCTAAACTGCCTAATGCAAACATTTAAGAGACGATCAAACCAAGACCTAAAGTATAGTCAAATCCGGACAACATTTTAAGTGTTTTAAACACTTGATATCCTTCGTTCGTCTTTCCATTTGTAAATATTTCTTAATTCGATCTGCTCCAGAAACTGAGTATGCATAACCTATTTTCTTCAATCAATCAATCAATCAATCAATCAATCAATCAATCAGTCAGAAAAAGGTGATTAAATGGATTAAAATCATGATAGCCATATTCGTTGAACAACTATCACTGTTTTAGAACCGACCAACCATAAATAAAAAAATGCTAATGAAGCTCTCTGGTCTGACGTAACTGAATCCTATTTCCAATCATTAATTAAAAAGAAATCTAATTCGACAAAAAGTTCATATCGACTGTTAACTTGAATAATACAGCGCTCTCTTGTAATCAGTGTCCTCCAGAGTAATCGTAGTGAATATAACTGGATCATTCGGGAGAATCGAATGCCTCATAAAAAATGGGTCTAATCTATCCTATCGCAACACGAATACTATTTAGTACAGGACTCATTTATAACGTTGTTTTCTTTTATAAAATTAGGATAGTCTTCCCTTCATGGAACTATAGTCCCGTTGTAACGTGCTGGACTTGTGTGCGGGAGATCTAAAGTTCAATCCCTTGCCAAATCAAAGACATGTACAAAGGCTTTTGCTGTTTCTCCGATTTTGGAGTAATAGCGAAGTTTGGGCGGCCTGCTGTCAAAGTAACGTGCACGTCCGTGTCGTGCTAATGCAAAATTTAATGGATGAATAATAAAATGTAATGTTTGTATATCATATAAGTTGTAATGACATATTCCTTAAGTATTTTTAATCATCTTATTTTTATCAAAATTGCCATTTCAGTCTCATGTGTACACATGCAGCGATATCATTAAATCTTTATGATTGTTAAACAAGACGACGGATTAAGAAAAATGTTATTGCTCTCTGCTTTTACGACAATGGTGTCGCCTGCTACCAGTTCCACAGATCCCATTCCAGATCCAGATGTTGCAGCCTGCAATGGAGATTGCAGAGTGCCACTACTCGTATACAAAACGGAAATCAGCTGGGAGTTTCTGAATATTTTAATAAAAGCGGAGATCGTATCAGTTATTAAATTCATAAATACAACGTACAGTCCACTTTCTCTGCACGTGAAAACTCCCGTTGTGGTAAAAGCTGACAAGTTCTGTATTCCTTCGTGAAACAAAACACGTGGAAACTTGATTACATTAGATATGCTCATTGATGGAAATTCTGTCGCTGAAGTACAAGACGTCAATGCAACTAAAAAAGAAAGAAATTAATAGGAGCTATCAATATGTTAAATTCGGTATAAAGATTTTATTCGTGATACGAATTCTGGAAATTCGTAATTGCGAATCTGTAATTGATTCATTATTAAATGAATTATCATTACCAATGTGAATAACCTTACACCGGATGTGGCCGATGGTGCACCATTGCAATAGGTGTACTAGGGAATACGTTACTATACTGTACACATAAAAGTAAAAGTATATAACTCTATTTGTTAGATGTATACGGTCTGTTACTATTTTAAGCGAGTAACAGCTTGACCAACAAGATGTACGTTTAAAATGTTGAATTTTAAGTAAAATGCTATTTCAAATTTTCCAATTTATAACATTGCTATGGTGGCCGGCTAATATAAAAATAAGAAGATGTGGCATAATTGACAACTCTCCACCAGAAGTTAACTACGATAGGTCACCATAACAATGAGCAAAACCCATACCGCATAGTCAGCTATAAAAATGACAAATGTAAAACAATTCAAACGAGAAAACTAACGGCCTGATTCATGGAAGAGACAATGAACGAAATACAAATATGATAAAGAGCAACAAACGACAACCACTGAAGGTTAAGGCCATTTCGCATTAAAACGCGAAGTCGAAAACACGAAAACGCGAAATGGTTTCACTTCTCGTTTTTGCCTTCGTGTTTTTGCGGTTTCGCCCTGTAGAATATGAAAGGCGAAAAGGGGGAAAACGCCAAAAACGCAAAATGGCCTTAATCGGCCTTCATGCATTGCAGTCTTATTACATTACATAATCATTTCACAAGAATCTGTATTTTTGACTGCTGACAACAATCGAAAGGCATTCTAAAATGAGTTTTTATTTCCCGTGACAACGTCACAAAATGCATAGGAAAACATGTAACACGTTATTTCATGCATGATTGTATCATAAAAATTGAATTATAAGAAATGAATGCGCTTATTGTGAAATGTGCTAAAGTGAACGCTTTTTCACCCCACTGAAAATACAAAAGAAGCATTCATTTCTTAAATAAACACAAATTTATAATTTGTTATGTTTTAGCGGCTAGAAAACAGCAGGAAACCCCTCGCTAATGAATTTTTTTTAATGTTTAGGTTTATAAACTTAGACAAATAAGTTTTATTTTTTCCAATAAAGGAATATTGTACACTGTGACTTTACCCGATTTCATTTATGTACATAAACCCTATTTCATAAACGTACCGCCCTGCTTGCTAGTCTCTAGTGCGGGAGGTCGTGGTTTCGAACCCCGGCCGGGTCAAATTAAAGACTTAAAATTGGTACTTGCTACTATATTCTGCTAAGCACGCAGCATTTAGAACTGAGAGCTAAAACTGGTCAGCTAGACATGTCTTCGGATGTAAGTGGTTGGTGTTGTCTGTTGTGTTGTGTAATACTTTTAGCGATTCCAGTTGTTGTTGTACACGTATACATTATATATCTGTCGAAGAGTTGTCACTGGTTCAGATGTACTTATAATATAATTATTTCTGTGACTGCATCCTACATTAACTTGTAAGATCCTCTATGGTAGATAATTTAGCTGATCTGTAATATTCCATCTTCATGCCTTATATATCATGTACTGTGTTACAACGCTAGATAAAAACTGACGAGGAAAGGTAACACCCGGCCACCGAAAGCTTGATTTTTGTCGAGCCTAGGTGGTCGAGTGGTCTAGTGCGTCGGGTATAGGGCAAGGCGATTTGGTGCCACGATATCTCGGTAGCACGAGTTCGAATCCCGGCCAGGAAGAACAAAAATTTTCTTCCGCAAATTTATAGATCTAACATTGTTGGGCTGTTATTTATACGAATTATACATTTTCCAAAAGATCAAAAAAGTGAAAAGTATATTTTAACAAAACGCATTTGACTAACAGGTCGAACAACTGATGTTCTTAAACCCTGCTGACTGCCATTGGCGATTGCCAAATAAATTGATCACCAGATGTAACATGGATCTTAATTTTTGATTTAATACCAAACAGAAAACCAATATCCGGATTTCGACAATTAATGTCTCTTCAGTGATGTTAGGGATCGAAACGGTATTTCTTGGTAGAGGGTCTAAATCCGTTTATTTGGCAATCGCCACTGGCAGTCAGCAGGGTTTAAGAACATTTGTTGTTCGACCTGTTAGTCAAATGCGTTTTGTTAAAATATACTTTTCACTTTTTGGTCTTTTGAAAATTTTGTTTGTGCTGTATTTAGACCCTTCTACCAAGAAATTTGTTTTCCATGCACACGTATAAAATTGCGGTTTTATCCAACGCAATCATAGGTTTGAACGTTGTTTTCAATTTAGACTTGTTTATATTTTCGTTTGGGCTTGTATTATATTTGCCTTCGGGTTTATATGATCCGTTCATCCTATTTCGACTCCTCAAAATTCAAGAGTCTATCCTAAATTGAGGAAAAGGATATGGCCTTCCAAATACCGTTTCGATTCCAAACATCACTGAAGAGACATTAATTGTCGAAATCCGGATATGGTGTACACATTTTTGCACCTTTTGTTTGTGGTATACCATCTTTTCCGCAAGTTTATTGTTTTTGTTTGGTATTAAATTAAATAATTAAGATCCATGATCCGTTTATTTGGCAATCGCCAATGGCAGTCAGCAGGGTTTAAGAACACTTGTTGTTCGACCTGTTAGTCAAATGCGTTTTGTTAAAATATACTTTTCACTTTTTGTTCTTTTGAAAATGTTGTTTGTGCTGTATTTAGACCCTCTACCAAGAAATTTGTATTGCATGCACACGTATAAAATTGCGGTTTTATCCAACGCAATCATAGGTTTGAACGTTGTTTTCAATTTAGACTTGTTTATATTTTTCGTTTGGGCTTGTATTATATTTGCCTTCGGGTTTATATATGATCCGTTCATCCTATTTCGACTCCTCAAAATTCAAGAGTCTATCCTAAATTGAGGTAAATTATATGGCCTTCCAAATACCGTTTCGATTCCTAACATCACTGAAGAGACATTTATTGTCGAAATCCGGATATGGTGTACACAATTTTTTGCACCTTTTGTTTGCGGTATACCATCTTTTCCGCAAGTTTATTGTTTTCTGTTTGGTATTAAATTAATAATTAAGATCCATTTTGTTACAACTGTGATCCGTTTATTTGGCAATCGCCAATGGCAGTCAGCAGGGTGTAAGAACATTTTTGTTCGACCTGTTAGTCAAATGCGTTTTGTTAGAATATACTTTTTCACTTTTTGGTCTTTTGAAAATGTTGTTTGTGCTGTATTTAGACCCTCTACCAAGAAATTTGTTTTGCATGCACACGTATAAAAATTGCGGTTTTATCCAACGCAATCATAGGTTTGAACGTTGTTTTCAATTCAGACTTGTTTATATTTTTCGTTTGGGCTTGTATTATATTTGCCTTCGGGTTTATATGATCCGTTCATCCTATTTCGACTCCTCAAAATTCAAGAGTCTATCCTAAATTGAGGAAAAGGATATGGCCTTCCAAATACCGTTTCGATTCCAAACATCACTGAAGAGACATTAATTGTCGAAATCCGGATATGGTGTACACATTTTTTGCACCTTTTGTTTGTGGTATACCATCTTTTCCGCAAGTTTATTGTTTTTGTTTGGTATTAAATTAAATAATTAAGATCCATGATCCGTTTATTTGGCAATCGCCAATGGCAGTCAGCAGGGTTTAAGAACACTTGTTGTTCGACCTGTTAGTCAAATGCGTTTTGTTAAAATATACTTTTCACTTTTTGTTCTTTTGAAAATGTTGTTTGTGCTGTATTTAGACCCTCTACCAAGAAATTTGTATTGCATGCACACGTATAAAATTGCGGTTTTATCCAACGAAATCATAGGTTTGAACGTTGTTTTCAATTTAGACTTGTTTATATTTTTCGTTTGGGCTTGTATTATATTTGCCTTCGGGTTTATATATATGATCCGTTCATCCTATTTCGACTCCTCAAAATTCAAGAGTCTATCCTAAATTGAGGTAAATTATATGGCCTTCCAAATACCGTTTCGATTCCTAACATCACTGAAGAGACATTTATTGTCGAAATCCGGATATGGTGTACACATTTTTTGCACCTTTTGTTTGCGGTATACCATCTTTTCCGCAAGTTTATTGTTTTTGTTTGGTATTAGATAAATAATTAAGATCCATTTTGTTACAACTGTGATCCGTTTATTTGGCAATCGCCAATGGCAGTCAGCAGGGTGTAAGAACATTTTTGTTCGACCTGTTAGTCAAATGCGTTTTGTTAGAATATACTTTTCACTTTTTGGTCTTTTGAAAATGTTGTTTGTGCTGTATTTAGACCCTCTACCAAGAAATTTGTTTTGCATGCACACGTATAAAATTGCGGTTTTATCCAACGCAATCATAGGTTTGAACGTTGTTTTCAATTCAGACTTGTTTATATTTTTCGTTTGGGCTTGTATTATATTTGCCTTCGGGTTTATATGATCCGTTCATCCTATTTCGACTCCTCAAAATTCAAGAGTCTATCCTAAATTGAGGAAAAGGATATGGCCTTCCAAATACCGTTTCGATTCCAAACATCACTGAAGAGACATTAATTGTCGAAATCCGGATATGGTGTACACATTTTTTGCACCTTTTGTTTGTGGTATACCATCTTTTCCGCAAGTTTATTGTTTTTGTTTGGTATTAAATTAAATAATTAAGATCCATTTTGTAACAACTGTGATCCGTTTATTTGGCAATCGCCAATGGCAGTCAGCAGGGTTTAAGAACACTTGTTGTTCGACCTGTTAGTCAAATGCGTTTTGTTAAAATATACTTTTCACTTTTTGTTCTTTTGAAAATGTTGTTTGTGCTGTATTTAGACCCTCTACCAAGAAATTTGTATTGCATGCACACGTATAAAATTGCGGTTTTATCCAACGAAATCATAGGTTTGAACGTTGTTTTCAATTTAGACTTGTTTATATTTTTCGTTTGGGCTTGTATTATATTTGCCTTCGGGTTTATATATATGATCCGTTCATCCTATTTCGACTCCTCAAAATTCAAGAGTCTATCCTAAATTGAGGTAAATTATATGGCCTTCCAAATACCGTTTCGATTCCTAACATCACTGAAGAGACATTTATTGTCGAAATCCGGATATGGTGTACACATTTTTTGCACCTTTTGTTTGCGGTATACCATCTTTTCCGCAAGTTTATTGTTTTTGTTTGGTATTAGATAAATAATTAAGATCCATTTTGTTACAACTGTGATCCGTTTATTTGGCAATCGCCAATGGCAGTCAGCAGGGTGTAAGAACATTTTTGTTCGACCTGTTAGTCAAATGCGTTTTGTTAGAATATACTTTTCACTTTTTGGTCTTTTGAAAAATGTTGTTTGTGCTGTATTTAGACCCTCTACCAAGAAATTTGTTTTGCATGCACACGTATAAAATTGCGGTTTTATCCAACGCAATCATAGGTTTGAACGTTGTTTTCAATTTAGACATGTTTATATTTTTCGTTTGGGCTTGTATTATATTTGACTTCGGGTTTATATGATCCGTTCATCCTATTTCGACTCCTCAAAATTCAAGAGTCTATCCTAAATTGAGGTAAATTATATGGCCTTCCAAATACCGTTTCGATTCCTAACATCACTGAAGAGACATTTATTGTCGAAATCCGGATATGGTGTACACAATTTTTTGCACCTTTTGTTTGCGGTATACAATCTTTACTGCAAGTTTATTGTTTTTTTTTTGGTATTAAATTAATAATTAAGATCCATTTTGTTACAACTGTGATCCGTTTATTTGGCAATCGCCAATGGCAGTCAGCAGGGTTTAAGAACAATTGTTGTTCGACCTGTTAGTCCAATGCGTGTTGTTAAAATATACTTTTCACTTTTTGGTCTTTTGGAAAATGTTGTTTGTGCTGTATTTAGACCCTCTACTAAGAAATTTGTTTTGCATGAACACGTATAAAATTGCAGTTTTATCCAACGCAATAATAGGTTTGAACGTCGTTTTCAATTAAGACTTGTATATATATATAAGCGTGTTGTTAAAATATACTTTTCACTTGTTTGGTCTTTTGGAAAATGTTGTGTGTGCTGTATATATATATACAACTCGTCTAAACATCAGCCCAACAATGTTGGATCTGTAAGTTTGCTTTTGCAATTTTTTGTTCTTCCCTCGCCGGGAACTCGAACTCATGCTACTGATATAGACCACTCATAGGCTATATATATATATATATATATATATATATATATATATATATATATATATATATATATATATATATATATATATATATATATATATATATATATTTATAAGTACTCTATTACGACGCTAGATTAAAACTGACGAGGTGAAAGGCATGTCATATATATATAGATATATATATATATATATATATATATATATATATATATATATATATATATATATATAAACAAGTCTAAATTGAAAACAACGTTCAAACCTATGATTGCGTTGGATAAAACCGCAATTTTTATACGTGTGCATGCAAAACAAATTTCTTGTTGAGGGTCTAAAACAGCACAAACAACAGAAAATCCCGCACCCGGAGGCGGGCTTCAGCTGGCCCCTAAACAAAATGTGTACTAGTGCAAGGAAAATGGACATCCTACCAAGCTCCAAAGCATGTAAATGAACTAAAATTTAAAAAAAAAACTTACAAGATAAACAAAGGCTTGAGGCTCCTGACTTGGGACAGGCTCACAAATGCGGCGGGGTTAAACATGTTTTGTGAGATCTCAACCCTCCCCTTACCTCTAAGCCAATGTAGAATAAACAAACACACAGCAATATATACGCACAGTAAAACTCAGTTTAAAAGAAGTCCGAGACCGACGTCAGAATAAGTAACAAAAGAAACTAAGCAAAAAGACAATGATACATAAATTAACAAGGGACTACTAGCAGTTACTGACATGCCAGCTCCAGACCTCAATTAAACTGATTGAAAATTATGTCTTCATCATATGAAAATCAAGCACAATCCGTACCGTTAGGGGTTTAGTATCATTGTACACATATAATAAGTAAAATAAAATATGTGGTCAATGATACACCAACAAATCTGCACACACACAAAACACAAAATCTTACCACACACACATACACGTTCTTCAAAACTTCCAGCATGTGTATATCTCCTATCAAATTGGATTAACGCCGCGATATAGTCTTTTGCTCTGATGCGGCCTAAATCAAACATCAATCAATAAACCTATTCAGACTATTTTGTTCACCAGCATGTGTATATCTCCTATCAAATTGGATTAACGCCGCGATATAGTCTTTTGCTCTGATGCGGCCTAAATCAAACATCAATCAATAAACCTATTCAGACTATTTTGTTCATACTCAATCGGACGACGTACCTTTAGATGACATTGTTTTCACCTTCTGTTGCAGGGATTCCTGTGTCTTATTAATACGCATAAAGCTTTGATTCACATTTTGTTCATTAACGTTACTTTTCCTAAGAAGTGCGATAAAGTCCTGCTTCCGGGCGATACTATCTAACTTCAAGTCATTTACGTCGCTTTTCAAGATGTGAAGTTCCTGTTTTAACTGTGAACAATCCGAGGTTGAATTGTTGATTTGCTTAAATTCCGAAAAACTATTTACATTTTTTAAAGCGATTATATCTCTTTCTACTCCAAGAGTTCTTTTTGATATGTCTATTTGTTCCTTTAAAACAACTTCATAATTGACAGCCAACAAATCGGTTTCATTTTGTAAGTTTTGGAGGATTATATCAGAACAAGCATATGTTTTGTTCTCTAATAGATTAATTTTTGCCTTCATAATTTCGTTTTCCTGTTCGACAGCAAACATTCGCTCATGTACCTTCGTAACGTACTGTTCTAAACGTAACCTGGATTGTCGTTCTTGGTATATCATATCCATTAATGTATTGTAGTGACTGTCTGTTAAAAAGGCTCCATTGTAAGTCCCAGGTTTCGTTGTTTTATCATTTAGCAAAAAAGAAAACGAAAAATCAACCACTAGCGCAAAAAACACAAGTGGTTTAAAACCTTCCATATTCGTTTTTGTTCTGTAGTTAACTGTGCATGTTAAAAATACTATAATGTAAACTTCCTTTTCAGATTAAAATTCTTCTGTTTCTAACTGTATATATATATATATATTTACTGTTTTGTGTGTTTTAACTGATAAAGATACATGTATTGATTATTGCACTTCGAATTTAACATAAACGTAATATAAAGCTAATTCTTTTGGGATGATGGTAGGCAACATTTTGACTTAAAATGGGAAGAGCCGTTTTTGATTCAATTAGGTTTTAATTTTTTTTTAGAGAAACATCTACCTTTATCACAAGCAGAAATTTGTTGAAGACATATTTAGTTGTAAACATGTATACAAGTGGCTGCTTCACTAACAAATTAATGTGCTAGCCTTCTTACGACATGTATTCAAGTTGCTGCTTCACTAACAAATTAATGTGCTAGCCTTCTGATAACATGTATACAAGTGGCTGCTTCACTAACAAATTAATGTGCTAGCCTTTTACGACATGTATACAAGTGGCTGCTTCACTAACAAATTAATGTGCTAGCCTTCTTACATCATGTACACAAGTGGCTGCTTCACTAACAAATTAATGTGCTAGCCTTCTAACGACATGTATTCAAGTGGCTGCTTCACTAACACATTCATGTGCTAGCCTTCTTACAACATGTGTACAAGTGGCTGCTTCACTAACAAATTAATGTGCTAGCCTTCTTACAACATGTATACAAGTTGCTGCTTCACTAACAAATTAATGTGCTAGCCTTCTTACAACATGTAAACAAGTGGCTGCTTCACTAACAAATTAATGTGCTAGCCTTCTTACAACATGTATACAAGTGGCTGCTTCACTAAAAAAGTAATGTGCTAGCCTTCTTACTCCATGCTCACAAAATATTGTATGTTGAAACTTAGTTACATTTATCTAAACCTTTAACTAAAGCTAGGTTCACACTGCCGATCAGATCAACTAGATGATCCCGATTGCCCAAATTTCCACGATCAAGCGTAACCAAATGCTTGATCGGGCATGTTAACGACTTCTATCCGACCGCTATCAGACAGTACACGACTCCAACTCGACAATTAACGACTTCTTCACGACTTCAACCCGATCACTAATGGAATATCTATTCGATGATCCCAACCAATTCACGATCTCTACACGATCTTTACTAGACTAGCTAGACTAAATCAACTATACTCGATCTCAAACCGATCTCGACCAGACCAGATCGACCTGATCGTATAGGGGTCGTAGGGAAAATTGACAATTGGTCGGGTATGTACAATTTCAGTATTAAAACGTCCGATGTTTATGTCCCCGCCGCAACGGAGGGGACATTAAGTGTTACCCTTGTCCGTCTGTACGTCCGTCCGTGCGTACGTCCCAAAATTGGTTTCCGTTCTCTAAATTTAGTTTGCCTCAACCAAATGTTATGAAACTCATACACAATGTATATTACCACAACACACATATCGAGTTTAAATTTGGGTCGCGTCACTTTTACCGTTCTAGAGTTTTGCCCTTTTACAAATAGAAAAATTACTGAATTTTTCGTTTCCGTTCTCTAACTTAAGTTTGACTCAACCAAATGTTATGAAACTTATACACAATGCTTACATTGTATTACCACAAAACTCAGATCAAGTTTGAATTTGGGTAGCGTCACTTTTATATGCAAGCGGTGGCATCATCTGTGTCCCATGGACACATTCTCCATATATTTTGGTTATCATTTAGTATATCACAGAAGCTTTGAGTAAAATCATACATGTAAAATATCTACATGGAGATAGAGCAGTTGCATTTGTGCGCAAGGTGGTTAGAGCTTGAGAGAGACCGGTTCACAGCTGTGACAGAACTTGAAGAGGAATTTGAAGAGGAACTGCCTTTAATTAAGTAAGTTATTATATATCATAATTCTAACGTACATCTTTTGCTGTTTTAGGGTATCAATTTTTCATCTTTTTTTCAAAACAATTTTTCATCATGGTATTCCCTTTTTAGTCTCTATTAGTGGTACTGATGAAATGCAAAAGAGAAGGAATTCTGTTGACTTAAGTTAACAACGGAATTTCAATTGTTTAATTGAAATATTGAAATTAATTTGCGAAAAAAAAACAACAAAAGTTATCAATAACTTGTGATAATAGTCTTGCATTTGAATATAACTACACATTGTTTGTTTTTACTGTGCAGACTTTCCCTTGCAAGGCGAGTGGTGTAAAACGCATTTGGTATCCTTACCATGCGGTTTCAAGGCCTACTTGGCTGCTTGAATCAGTCTCCAGAAACCATTGATTCCATCATTCTTGCATGTATTACACAGAAATCGAAATCCTTCTATCGTACGCCAGGCCAACGACCATGAGGATGAGCACAATCAACTACAACCTGGTGAATGGCGTCAGGGAAGGCAGATGGCAGATGATGATCATACCCATGGAAGGACTGTAACATGGGTCCGTCTAGGAGACTATCGTTAGCACTATTTCAACTAACCAGCAGGTTCTGAATCAATTGAGTGGCAAGAGAGTATTTATTTAGTTCAGCAGTGTAATTATTCAGTAACTTGTAATTTCACCGTGAAGCCGCCGATGTAGATATTTTAGTATGACATCTTGTTCTCGTGTGTTATAAATTTACCAAGATTATTTTAAGATAAAGAATTATGTTTTGTTTTGTTCAAAGTTAATTCTAGCTTTGGTATATGTTTTGTTCAAAGTTAATTCTAGCTTTGGTATATGTTTTGTTCAAAGTTAATTCTAGCTTTGGTATATGTTTTGTTCAAAGTTAATTCTAGCTTTGGTATATGTTTTGCCCTTTTTCTGCGTTTAAAAAAAATATAGTTTCTTGATTGCACGTTTATAATGAGATCCCCTAGAGTTAAGGAAATCTTTAAAATAATAATAATAATAATAATAATAATAATATTAATTTGAACCATTTGTATTTTTTTATTTATAAAATTAACTCTTTTTTCTTGAAAATGACACCACTAAATGAGACTTGTCACCGGATTGGTACCTATGCTAAGCAATACGACGGGTGCAACGTGTAGTACATGATCTGCTTACCATTCCGGAGTACCTGAGTTCACCCCAGCAAGTTATGAGAGTTGATCAGATCTGCACACCCTTTTAAGGAATCTTGTAGCAGTCATGTTAACTCGTGTATGACCGAGTAGAGATCGAAAAGTGGTCGAATTTGGTCGAGTAGAGATCGGGTATTAGTCGAGTTGGTCTGGGATCAAAAACAATAGTAGTCACAGTGATCGGGATGCGATCGGGCAATGATCGAGTTAATCTGAACCACAGATGAAACAGGATGGCGTTGGTCGGGAAGCGATCGGATATTGGTCGAGAAAAGGTCGAGATGATTGAGGACTGACCGGTTAAGTATTTGTATTCGGACCAAACTCGATCTCTACACGACCTCTTCCCGATCAATTCGACCGATACTCGACGAATTCCCGATCTCTTCTCGAGTGATTGGCTTCTCGATCCCTACTCGAACATTTTTGACATGTCAAAAATTGTCGGGTAGAAAGTCAGAGCGATGACGAGCTAGATAGACCACCCCGAACATTCTTGTCGAACGAGTCAGACCAGTCTCCCGATCGCTTATTCTGTCTTGATCGGAGTTGATCTGATCGGCAGTGAGAACCTAGCTTAAGAATGATATATATTATGGAGTTGTCTTCATTCTCAATTGCTACAAGCATTGATGCTTCAGTTTTTCAGGAGCTGAAAACCAGGTATGTTAGCTGTAAAATAAAAAAAAGTTTAACTGTAGAATCACAATGTTAAAGTTTCTTATATTATTGATGATATGCTCAAAAGTTCTTATGTATCATAATATCTAAATTGCATTATTACATTTTTTACATGTAACTTTAACACGTAATATATATACAAAAGCTTTATATTCTTGACATGCATGCACTTCTTGTCAATCAGTTTGGTTTAAATGCTGGTGCATTGAATATAATGCATTCTGGATAAGATACTATGTACAAGTTTGGTCAAACTCCTTTTTATGATCATGGCTTTAGGCGTAGCAATTAGAAGAAAAGCAAATGAACAAGATTTCATAAAAGCAGACCATGCATGCTACTCAAGCAACATAAGAAAAAAGTTTTAGTTACCTTTGATCACTTTGAAAATTTCAATGCCAATCTTCTGACGAACAAGCCACTCGAAGACGTCTTCAAGTGTCGAGTATCTTTCAAATTCATCTTGATAACTAAAAATAATTACATATATATTCTAGATAAATGATTATGCACTAGCAAATTAAAAAGTAAGATGTCAAATTTAATGAATCTAAATTCGCAAACAAATATTTTGAATTTCTCTCCACAGTAAGTTAACTGATCTTGGAATAGTAGAAAAACCTCAGTTTGAATGTATACATATAGTGAAAATGCAATTTTGATTTGTTCAAAGCATTTTCTAGCACAACTATGAAACAGTTGCATTGAATTGTTTTCTTCTTTTCATGACACTGCTACATGAATGTTTACTTTCACATTTCATGGAGTAACTTTCAAAATTTTGGATTAGATTTTTCTGGTTTCTTTGCCTGACATTTCAAAACATGCAAGGCACTGTATTTTTTTTCAAATCTCATTGCACGTCCACGAGGTCGAACGGTCATCCTGTTTAGGCTTTACACTGAACGAGAGAAAACCACTTGATTGACTCCGTTTTTCACTTACCTGAGCACAATTTCTGCTAAGTCGAACTTTCTATTGCATAGATTAACTGATAATAAATGAATAATCTTGACTCTTTACACTTTGAATAAAATCACTTCCAAAATAAGAAGATTTCCTAACACAGTAGCGGAACAAATACTTACATTTGGTGTGTATGTAACGTGCATGTGATTGATTTGAAGAAGAAAAAATCTCAATCACACTGACGTACTTGAAATCAAACATCTATATTTCTTTTAAAGATTTTTTTTTAATATCAATATTATCAACGCAAATATTATGAAAGGAAATAGAATAAATAATGGTCAGTTTTTCAGTCCATCCCATTTTTCACTGACAGTACATTCACGAGTACAATTAACATTTACAGCAGCCGTGATATTAATAAGAATACCTCTTACTTATACCTAAACAGACAGAGGTAACATGTGCCATGCTAAGGCTGGACCTTAATTCAAAGTTTGTATTTAACTTCCAAAAATATCTTTACCCTCAGTATAAAATAACTTATCCAACTTTCTGTGAAATAGATGCTGTTGATTCTAACTTGGGCAGAAATAACTTAATAAAATAATAAATATTTACAATGAAATTTTGGCTTCTTCTTGTTCGTTGGAACTCGTTTCTGTGATAATGGCTGACCACACTGCTTCTTTGTGTAAAACGATATGTTTTGGCCTCAGGGTTTTGGCGGCATTATAGATTTGATAAATATGATATAATATACATTTTCTAATCCTACACATTAATCCCCTATCATGTTTTGAAGATAAACATATTTAGTTAAAGAACATGTGCTCATTTTATGTGTATAGGATCCTAAACATATTTAGGTAAAACATGTCACATAAAGCGTTCAGGGCCTAAACTCAATTTTTAGAGAGTATATATATACTTACAACTATAGTGAATTGTTTTTTATTTGGTGATGATGTAGTCGTTATAGGGAAGTTCGAGGAGGAACTACCTGGTCTGCTTTATTGCTACTTATATATATATGTAGCAATAAAGCAGACAAGTCCGAAAATTAAACCCAAAAGTGTTAGAGTTAGATTTTCATGCTGACAAATTTTTGTCCTTCAACGGGATTTGAACTCACACCTTTGATACACTACACCACAAATCGCTTAGCCTCATGTCCAGGGCTCTAGACCACTCGACCACATCCGCTATATAAAAATATAACTTCAATAGTCGTAGTGTTACCTTGACACGTAAGGCGAATCTTTAAAGCGTGTGTAGATGTTATATTATATTTTTTTATACATATATGTATGTTACAGGCGTTTTCTAGGTTTAGTCATTTTGTAAAATGACGGAATTTTCGGTCAATTTATAAAATGCCTAACCTTGACAGGCATTATATAAAATGACTAAAGATATACCTAGTCATTTTGAAACAAAATTAAACAAAGAGCCTGTTCAGTTTTAGGCAATTTGTAGAAAAAGGATATCATTGAGGTGCATATGACAAAAAGTAGACAAAACACAACAGCAGAGAAAATAACTAATGGTTCGGTAGAATTAATTTATTCTTCAAAAACCAGCTTAGAAAGTTTGTATGTCATATGATATGTTCTTTTTAGTGAAACTACGTTAAGTATGTACTCATTCTGTATTTCAGATAGTAATTTTATGATCATATTGTCAAAATGGCAGAAGGGCAAATTGTTCTTTCTATAGAACAAAATTTACAAACGAATTTTTAGAAAATGTTGATTCAAAACAGTGAAGTGAAACATATGAAGCAGAGAAAAAAAGGTTTGTTTTTAATTGACAGATTGCTATTTGTTTGCTAGCTTTCAGTAGCAAATATTTCATGCATTTTTAAGACGAGAACAATTTGGTTATGATTCAAATCGGTTAGTCTGCAATGGATTGACCTGGATAAAGGACGGGAATTTCTACTGCCGCTTGAAATGAAGATATTTTGGATAGGCACAGAAAATTCCACCTGCAGAACGGTCAAAGAGTTCTTAACGTGCAGCGAGTGCTGCACGTTTCTTACATGCGGCAACATATTTAATGTCCCCGTTTAGAAAGAATCTACATTTATACATCCACATTCAAACAAATTCCCTCTATAGCATGGGTTTCGCCATACAAGTCCGTGTTTGGTTGTGATGCAAAGCTATGAATATCTTCATCTTCACTGCCTCAAGGAAATTCCTGGGTCTTTGCAATCTGATGAATTAATGAGACAGTAGTTAACTGTGGTTAAAATCTCGAAAAACGACCTAGAAGAGACAAATAACGGTGCATTGAGAGTACACGTCTCCTGCTGTAGATGCATCATCCGTCATGGGCAGATCTGCTTCAGTCCGTTAAAAGCTATAAGCAAAAAGATGCAAGTCAGACTAATCCTGATAATGCACTTTGAATCTTTTGGGAACATATGAAAAAGAAGATATTCATGTGTGACGTGTGTGCTTATTGCGAAACCCAATGTTGTTGATGTTCTATCAGAAAAGGTAACGAAAGAGCTAAATGTGTCATGGTCCAGGTTTCTCCAAATGTGGTTGAAGTGCTAAAACCAGATTTTACGCCAAACAATATATTTGCTAAAAATCAGGACAACTATTGGGTAACAGTTCTGTCATCCAAACATTTTATGAAATAACAAATAATTGTCGAGTTCTGTGCTTATAATTTGCAATAATTCAGTAAAATTTATTTTTTGATTATTAAAACTCTTAAAATGCAAGCTTTAACGTACAGTTATTATCATAAATAAAACTGCTCTGTAGTTCAAAGCTTTCAATTGTTTTTTTTTAACATTTCATTCTATAAAATAATTTCAGGCATTTTTTAAAATGCCTAGAAAAATTAGTCATTATATAAAATGCCTGAATCTTGCAGGCATTATAGAAAATGCCTAACGTTTTAAGGCATTTTACAAAATGTCTAAATTTAGAAAATGCCTATAACATATATATATATATATATATATATAGAAGAAGAAGAAGAAGAAGAAGATGCTTTATTTCCATCAAATGGGCTCACAAGGAGCATAATATAATGTCATGATATATATATATATATTATATATATATATATCAGTACTTTTGCTTCTAAGTTGAATCTAAAATTTAACCCATATGATAATAGGTAATAGAAAATGAAAGGATATGGAGTAAATGTACATTGGACAAAATCGCACACAATACATAGAAAACATAGAAAATTATCAATGAACAGGGCTTTTATTCCTGTTTTTCATCTTGACAGTTGATGTAGGGTCTTCAACAATGAACAAATCATTCATACCCCACAACAAGGTCAAGACGGCCCCTAGCGTCGACTTAAGCGGTACTATTGATAAAAATAAAGTAATTTTGAAAGACATCGATCGCCGCTAAAATATGCCTTGAAGTTACACATGTCGGGAGCGGTCAATGAATTACATAATTTATAATTACGGGCGAGGTTTAGATAAAGATTAGAAATGGCAACTAGGTAATCTGCTCCTTGACGAAACCAATGAATACAAATATCGGAGATTATTTTACCCGTTCATTGACATTTGATTGCTATGTTAATTGTTATTTAAAAGATAACGTCGAGCGCAAGTTCAATGATATGACTAATTACGTTGCTAAATGAACACAGATCTTTCAATCGTGTATCCTTTGGAGATGCCCTCTTTAACTTAAATTGTTGAGATTTTATCTTATATTATGCTGTTATATCTATCATGAATGATGACTTGTTTTAAAGGGTGTCAATTTTAACTCTGATATTTTCTTGTGTGTATTTTATTTCGTTGTACATTATTCATTATTCATTGTACAAGTATATGATATTAGACACATTTGTGGGTACCCTGCCTGTAAGTGCCTCCGTTGTAAAGAGGTAGTTTATTAATAAATGCAAACAAAAATGTTACACATTTTAAGTTTGCTTCTACTGAAAAGTGATAACACATAAAAGAAAAGTAGCAATGGTTTTAACATGGCATGATACCGGTTATGTTTCTCATGTATTTTATGATGGTATGATACTAGACCCTAACGAGAGGGATTGTGCTTGATTTCCATATGATGAAGACATATTCTTTCAATCAGTGTAATTGAGGTTTGGAGCTGGCGTGTCAGTAACTGCTATTAGTCCTTTGTTAATTTATGTATCATTTTCATTTTGCTTAGGTTCTTCTGTTACCTATTCTGACATTAGACTCGGACTTCTATACAACTGAGTTTTACTCTTCGTATTGCTGTTTGTTTGTTTATTCTACATTGGCTAGAGGTATAGGCGGAGGGTTGAGATCTCAAAAAACATGTTTAACTCCGCCGCATTTTGGCGCCTGTCCAAAGTCAGGAGCCTCTGATCTTTGTAAGTCTTGTGTGTTTTTTTAATTTTAGTTCATTTATATTTTTCGGATTTTAGTTTGACGTCCATTCTCACTGAACTGTACAAATTTTTGTTCAGGGACCAGCTGAAGCCCGCCTCCGGGTGCGGGATTTTCTTGCTGTTTTGAAGACCCATTGGTGGCCTTGGGCTGTTTCTGCTCTTTGGTCGGGTTGTTGTCTTTTTGATACATTCCCCATTTCCATTCTCAATTTTATTTAAAAGCAAATTTTTGTTAATCTATGATGCTGAAATACAATTGTTTTTTTTTAAATAACGAACAATAAAAAAATGTTTGTTCAGAGCAAAACCCAATCCCCCCTCCTTTTTCCCCAACACCCTCACTTACAGGAAACACGAACAAAAGATAATTGATTTGTTCCTTAATAACGTTTTCTATCAGCCAAATTTAATCTGTAAAATACAGTATTGCATTGTAATTGCATACAAAGAACAACGCTATAAAATATATAACATGGAAAACTAAATGTAATGTATGTTATTGTCTCGCTTGATTAACACATTTTGTTGTAATCTTATAAAACACACACTTATGAAACAAAATACAGAATATTATACTGATGGTTATTCTACAGATAACATCGCCAATGTTTTATCAATATGTTTATATACCGTTCTACAGAAAAAGTAATTCCACTGTAATCTGATCTCTACAGTGCATTACTGAACAGCCATAGATAAAGGTTACAGGCATATAAACCTGTTGCAGTGCCAACGTGTATATACATACTGTACTAATATACATTAATTATTTCAAGGTTTGGGATTTATTAGATCTAATTATTGGTCATTAGAGGGACATACGATAGTGATTTTTTTTCGAAGTCATTTCGAGAGTTAAGTTGTGTTTGACCCGCTGCTTGTTGTGACCTCTTAGGAATTTATTGGGATTTAGTATTTTTTCATATGGAGTTATGAAAGGGATATAATTATTGTTTCCAAAAGTTTTATTTTTTGTGTGTGTGTAATTTTTGTTGACATGGCTGACGTTGAAGAACCTAAAGATAGTCGTTTTGATGACGTTGACCTTGAGAGTATTTTAGCAAGGGTAGAAAGACGAGGACCTTTGACCTTTACTAGGAAGCGATGCTTATACCGAGGTAAGTAAATTAACTAAGATAGTTTATTTGTGTGAAATTTTGAGTTTGCACTTAAAGTCACAAACACCAAACCTATTTTTCAAAGAACTAAAATCTAAATTGGTCATGCACACAATTGATGTATAAAGTATACAGAGATGCAGATCCATAATTTTGAAAATAGGGGGGGGGGGCAAACTAGGCACCGTTTGGAGAAGGACATTTAAAAAGCCTATGCTTTAATCAATATTTTTTTTCATAAGGGGTGGCCTGCCTTCCCCTTAATCCGCTTCTGTATACTCTCAATGCAATAAACTCAAATGTCTATTTTTATAAAGAAGTGGTTAGGAATTTGCATAAGTCAGGTCCGGATACCTTCTTATTTGTAAAACAGTGTTGGTGAAAAATAAATGAACCCATCGTCTTTATAATATAGTTTTAAGTGTTATGCATACCTACTTATATAAAAATATTAACTTTACGTAAATAATTGACTCTTTGATGGAGGCGATATTGGTAAATAACTTATATCTATCTATCTATTTCTGTACATGTATGTATCATGAAGGAAGCATATGTCATGTCTGTATTCAACACATACACACCTATTTAGTCAGAAATGGCATGCATGTTGTACTTTTGTCTGTGCTAGAATATGAATAATAGATGTTATGTATACGTCAATGAGACAGCAACCTATCAACACGAGACACCAAAATAAACATGCAGTTTCTGGCAACAATAGACAGGTGTCATAATAATTACAAGTAAACCAGAAACATTAGACTATAGTGGGTTTCTTGTTGTGATAACATTGTCAAAATCATCTAAGATAGCTCTTCGTACTTTGATTGCGTCATTTTTCGCGAGAATACCATATAATATAGTCTTGAAATGCAGAATTTATGGACTATATACTGAGACAAGTTGAGAATAAATTTAACAGAGACTATTTAAAAAAAAAACATCACCAACATCAACTTTTCCAAATCACAAAAACATTATCATGAATATTATATGATTATATGATTATAAGTAATTATGTAAAACATAAGCTGTTGGAAACTTAACCAATCTTTTTCCATTTGATTTTATATATATATATGGCTTAAAAAAGGGGGGGTGGTTTTTTTTAAAGTCTTACTACAGCAAAGAATTCCAATAGGTAATGTTCTGCTCCATGTAAACAGTGACGTTATGAAAAAAAAAAAGAGGCGAAGGATACCAAACGGGCATGAGCTACAGAGACATCCAATATCACAAAACAACGAGCCTAGTAATGAGGGTCTGAATGAGTTTACAGAATGGACAATAATGGAAAAAAAAAGAGAACAATGGACCCCTAAAAAAATCAGAAAAGAGAATAATGGGATGGTAAAATATAAAAAATAGAGAATAATGGGCAAAATATAAATGAAGAATAGAGAAAAATGCCCGAAACACTTAAAGAATACAATAATGGAGGCCCCACATAGACCCTCAGTTACACTATAAAATCATAGATAAGACGTATAAAAGATACAGTTCGAAATCGTAGCCCTTGCTTCCAGATAGTGATGTCTTCTACTAAAAGAAAGAGTCAGATTATCAAACGGAAAGCCTCGGTCGCGGTGGTATATGTTTGGACAATGGAAATCTTCCAGTCGGTCTGAGACTCCTTTTGCAGAGGTTACAAATGAAAAGCCCCAATTTAGGAACTGTTAAGGTCTAAATTAGACAATACGTTCAGGCTTTTCAAATATTTCTTATAATTTCGTAGAATTGTTGCAAATTTGCGCCAAACTTCTCTCATTTTCTGACAAGTTTCATATATTGCTGAATTTGTTTGATACCCGATATAATGGTCAGCCTTGAGATCAGCGATCAGAGAAAACTGACCATATTATAAGAGATGTGACCTTTGAATTGAGGTTCAAGATGTATTACAATATCGGGACATGAAGGAGGTATCCTGATCGACATGCCTGACAAGACAGGTTTTCCCTTAATAGAGGTGACCTTTATAGCAGGATTCAAAGTACATCCGGTAGCTAGATAACGTTGTTTCGCGAGAATGTTGTCTTGTATCATTTACTATTATTCAAAATTAATTAATAATGATTACTAAAACTGTATACTGTATATCTATTAGATAGGCCATCTGAAACAAATTAGTTGTTCTGTAGACTGTTGTGTTCAAGACAGAGCACGTGATATTGTATTTTGATAATCATATGATCAGTCACATTTATTTAGTTTAGTTTAGTTTATTTAAATGAATTAAAGGAGATATGGATTGTGTATCAATATATTATAGATCATTAAGAGAGCAACTGAATGAAAAAAAAAAAATAAAAACAATAGACCTAAAGGTCAACATAGGGTCTTGATCAATTGAATATCCAGATGAGATGACTGAGGTACATGTATAAATGCAAATATGGTAATCCCTGGGCTACGCCCAATCGGACTGTAAAACCCATGCTAAAGAGGGGCGTTTGTTTGGCCGAGTTAAATCCGTTGTTTCGTGTAGGGAGAGTGAAAAACTCTCTTTAAGGGGCTCGTAGGTACCCTGTTGCAAGGCAGACTATGTGAAGATATTTGTAATTTTGAAGTTTGTCTTACACAGTTGCGTTAGGGCTTTAAACTATTGGATTTAAAAGCAAAACAGCAACAATAGTCAGATTTTGAGAGCAATTATATAACACATGAACCAAGGACTCCCACTTGGATTTACCTTATAAAAATACGGAAGCGTTGGTGAAATATCTATTTGGGTAACGCCTTGGCTCATATGTAAGTAGCAACACTATGTGAAAAATGAAAAGTTTAGGTCAAATATGTAAATAGCAACATGTTATAACGTAACAGTGACATCAAAACGGCAATATCTGTACTTCCAAATTATAGCACTTTATCCCTTATCAAAAAAAAAAAAAAAAAAAAAATAACATAATTCTAAAAAGACTGAATAACTTTACTAGTTTTTATAGTTTCATGACCAGATGGCTCTTATCATACCTCCCCTTTCAGCATAGAAGTTTAAGCCCTGTGCAAGATCAAACTGCAAATTAATTTGGTGTGGCCTTATAAAGTTTCTTTCGTGTCAATCAATCATAATGATTCTGATCCGCCTCCACGTGAAGTTTCGGATTACTAAAGAACGATCTTTCTTGATCTCTTTATGAAGATTGTTGTGTGTTGTGTTTTTAATTAAATAACACACGTCATATCGATTTGTTATTATCTGTAGTAAAAGCCGTCTCTTCATCAAACTTTTATCTTGATAAGAAAAGGATTTTTCAGTTGTGATCAAAATATATAAACACATGTACAATGTATCTAGTTCACCTATTATTTGAATCAATGTCAGAAAATATCAACCTTTTTATTAGGCTTAGAAACTGGTGTAGAGCAAAGTAAATGAAAAAGCCCGTCACTGTAGTTTCTATAATCTTTTTTTTTTGCCATTTATTCTGTACAGTTTGCCCATTCTTATTTCTGTAAACCCCATGGGTTTTTTTCGGGTTAGCTTTGATTTATATTATTTTTTACAATTTAGATTTTAGGGTTATTTGTACTATGCCAATAGTTTATTATGTAATATTAAAAGGAAAAAAAATGGTTTGAAATTTAAATCATATTGATATATTTAGCTAAATTATTTTTTGTGTCCTTCAGCAACGAATCTCTGGCTTGACAAAAACAAACATGAACAGGACATGATGTTGGTCATATTTGAATTTCCCATTCAAAAAATTGAACTTGGCCATTTCTGCTTATATTATTTGGGGAAAAAAAGGCGACACACGTGTTCCTTGCATTAAATTTTAGTTCATTTATATGTTTCGGAGTTTAGTGTGACGTCCATTTTCACTGAACTTGTACACATTTTTGTTTAGGGGCCAGCTGAAGCCTGCCTCCGGGTGCGGGATTTTCTCGCTGTGTTGAAGATCCGTTGGTGGCCTTAGGCTGTTTTCTGCTCTTTGGTCGGCATGTTGTCTCTTTGACACATTCCCCATTTCCATTCTCAATTTTATCTTAAAATACAAGTTAAAAAAGAATGAAATATGCCCGTTTGTTGTCATACAATAGAACATTAACGGATTTAAGGGTATAGAATATTTGTACCAATAAGAACTGATATTATACAGTTGTTTATACATAACAAAGTTTCAAGGGGAGCTTCTGTTAGGAGGAACAAATATACGTTGACATCTGAAGACATTTTTTGCGACATGTTTAGAAATACCGCAAACCGTAGCTAATTAGAATGTATAAGATTTCGAGCATTTCCCTGTAGATATTTATTTGTCTAATTTAATGAATATGGTTGGTCACTGTAAACATCTATTTTGCGTCCCAATTACGTTGTACATTTCTCAAAGGATAGCCTTGTCGATTTCCAACATTAAGACCTGCACTATAATGGCATTTTGTCAATGTTATATCGTTATACTTGATTACAGAGTCCAGCAGAAAACACTCTGTGTATTCCCAGAAGAAACGGAATATATTTCGTCGTATTTACCACAACGTATACATATTAGTTCTGACAAGCTTATCTCCCTTGTCGATAACATAAGACAACTGAAAAATTGATTGACATACAAAAAGTTCGTAACAACAACTTTATCAATACTAAATGATTGGATTCTAATGAGGCGAAACCTGATATAGAAAATATCACCAAAACATAATGAAAGCTATTTCATACTGTCTTTCAATTTCTTTGCAACACGCCATACCTCGTGAACTTTTGTGTTTTTGTCAAGGTTACATGCGGGATCAGAAGGTACTCGCAGTGGTTTCTGGATATTATTGACAAGCATTACCAAAGGATACAAACATATCAACATGTAGATCTTTAATACGTTAAGATTCAAACACGTTTTAGTTGCAATTATGGCATTGTATCGACATTCTGTCACATTCTTCTCCGGTTGTTGCATTTTCTGTTATGAAATTAATGAATATGAAAATAAAAATGACATTTTAATGCAATGACAAAAACACATAATTTTTTATTATTACTTTTGCTGAAAACGCTGTTATTGTTTAACTAATTTATGTGTTCTTATTTTTTTAACGTCGAGTGACAAGCATATTCAGAACGAAACAAAATTAAATGATGAATCAAATAGTTTCTGCAAAGCGATTGTCAATTAGGGGTTGGTATATGATATGTTACTGTATGGTGGCATGAGCGAGGGTCTGGATGGGGGTCCTCATTTCTGTATTCTTTTATTTGTAAGTTAATTTTCTCACTTCTCTTTATTTTTAGCCCATTATTTTCTATGATTTATGTCTTAGCGCCCCATTATTCTCTAATCTTTTATTTTGTTGGCCTAGTTTTCTCTTCATTTATTGTCCCGGTCCTTTATTTTGCACTTTTTGCCCATAATCGTTATTCTGTAAACCCCACCCAGACCCTTGTGAACAGCTTTTAATATGTGGCCTTTCATCATGAAACACAAGTCGATGGAAATGTCCTTATACATGTTTAACGTTCAAAAAGTACAAGAATTGTTATGTCCCCACTACGACCAGACGTATATATAAATGGTACGATATTCTAACGTTAATAAACACGCGAGATGTCATGGTGGCCATATTTCTAAAAGATGACACATTCTAATTAACTCGCTGGCAAATGGCAGCAAACTGATTATTACATAATACTGTCTTATAACCGTTAAATAAGAGCCAACTTTTTCAATAAAATCTAAATAGTTTTATTATTCCATGAAACAGACAATTTCCTGTAAGATGTAACATGTAATTACTTCTACAAGAAGGAGTGAGAAATAAATTAAGTTGTCAAACAACCTGTTATTCTATTTTCACCTTCAACATACCAAACTATGTGCTGTATGCGTTGTCATAGTAACATATGTTTTATAAAACTAACTGGCGATAATTAGCGATGTAAACAACGTTGTTTTAACGGGTTTGCCAAAATGTCAGTACCCTAGAGAATGTCTGTCTGGTTTAAGTATTAACCACAACCTTGGCCGCAACATTTCTACATCAAAGAGAGTTATGTTTTTGTTTGTTTTTTCCTCTTCAAAATCACACTATGTTTACTATAAACAACGTTAAAACGAAGTTCCGAACACAACAAAAAACATTCAGCATTTTAGTTCACTTGAGCATATAAGGTCATGTGTGTTATTGTAATCACTTGGCCTCCGTCGTCATTGACTAGTCGTCCGTCGTCGCCCGTCGTCGGAAACTTTTTAAAAACCTTCTTCTCTGAAACTACAAGACCAATTTCATCCAAAATTTGGGTGAACAATCTTAGGGTATCTAGTAGAAATTTGTGTTTTTTTTTTAAATCTTGTCCGTCAAGAAACATGGCCGCCATGGCTAAAAAAAGAACATACAGATAAAATGCATTGTTTTATTTCTTGGAAACTACAATAGATAGAGAAAATCAGACAGGGGAAAATTCTCAGAATGTCAAGGACTACCTATGTTTCATGTTTTCACCAAAATTATCAGATGACACCCCAAGGAGTTATTTCTTTTAAATGATGATTTTTGACTATTTTTTGTGTTTTTGCCTATTATCTCAAAAACTAGAATAGATTGGTAGAAACTGTCAACACAAGATAATCAGAAAAACTAGATCTACAAAAAGCCATACAACCCATATATTCAAAGATCTTCTTCTTTGAAACTACTGAACCAATTTCAACCAAAATTGGATTGAGTGGTCCTGATAGGATGGCCCATAAACGAGTAATTGTCATTTAATGACGATTTTTGACAAGTTTTCCAGTTTTTGCCAATTATTCCGAAAATTGTCAATAATCAGTAATACAAGATATACAAAAAATCTAATATGTCCGAAACCTTTATATAAAGAGTCCTTATAGAAGTGTTTACCCTTACAGCAATGTTTTGACTAATTTTAATTAATTTGCAATTAAATTATCTTGATAGTTAGAAACTGTAAATAGCAAAAATGATCAGCTGTACAAGAGGGTCTGGATGGGGTTTACGGAATAGAGAATAATGGGCAGAATGTGCAGAATAAATGGCAAAACAAAAAAGAATAGAGAATAGTAGGGCAAAAAATAAGGAATAGAGAATAATGGGCTGCTAAAATATAAAGAATAGAGACTAATGGGCAAACATATAAAGAATACAGAAAAATGACCTACAAAAAGAATACAGAAATGGATTCCCCCATCCAGACCCTGATACATGAGCTACAAAAATGCCATTACGGCTGAAACCATTGGATGATTCCTTAAGGAGTTATTGCCCTCAAATGAATTTTTGTGTTTTGTTAAAAAAAAAAAAGAAGATAGGCGCAGACGGTGCACTGCAAAAATAATCAGAAATACACGATCTACGAAATCAGATTGCTCAAATTAATATCAAAATGGCATATCTTTACCAAGTTAGCTATTCAGGCTCTTAGGTATCCTTTTTTTGTTTAAGTTTGTTTCTAATTAATTGTTTATTTGTTGTTGTTTTCACAACATTCATCCTCTGTAAGCGTTCCTCCATTTTCACATAACTATATTAAATGCTTGGGTGCAGAATTCATTTTCTATAAGTAGGTTGCTTCCAGATAAAGCCCTGAATAGTAAATCAATTCAAATGTTTTGCGTTTATCTACATTAATTTAGAGAAAACGGAATAAACATCTCGATGCTTTTCTGTGTCGAACGCGTAGAGAGTCGGCACCAAAACGTAGGTCTTTTTTTTTGTTTTCACCTTAAGGGAATTGATTTAAAGGATGTACGATCTTTGATTATGAAGGCATCCTTGGGAGTGGACATCTTAAAATATGCGATTTAATGTATTCTGGAATTCTTCATTATTTTCTTTAGTTCACCTAGCATAATATGCCATGTGAGTGATTTCCATCACTTGGTGTTCGTCCTCGGCATTTGTCGACTTCACAAATCTTTCCTCAAAACCAACGTCAGTAAAACATGGCTGAATGATTATTAGGGTATCTAGTATACATTTCGGGGTTTTCGTCCCTATTATCCAAGCACCATGACTAAAATAGATAAATGAGGATTGAATGAACTATAGGAGACATTGTTCCAAAATGTTAAATTGTGACCAATTGTAGCGTTGTTTTTTGTTGCAATTATCTTGAGAGAAAAAATAATACATAGGGAGAAACTATAAACTGTAAATATGATTAGCAAACCAAAATCATCTGCAAACGAATCAATGACACGGACATTTTCGGTCGATTCCTTAGAAGTTATTGACCCCAATTTACAATTTTTTGCAAACTTATTTGTATTTTGCTTTTTTTCTTTAAAAACCATCAAAGCAAAGTAAAAACTTTTAAGCTGCAAAATTGAACAGCAAAATAAGATCTGCAAAGAAGTCGACATAACCGAAATTGTCAGTTGATTTCTTTAGGAGTTATCATTGAATAATGATTTTTGGCAGATTTTGCTCTTACCTTGAAAACAATATATAGATAGAAGAAACTGTGAACAACGAACATGATGAGCAAGATATTCGAGGAATACAACTCTGTTCTTAACAGTTTTGCCGGTCATTCTCTATTCTTTATATTTTAGCACCCCATTTATTCTCTATTCTTTATTTTAGTTGTCCGTTTTTCTCTATTCCTTTTCTTTTTTTTTTTTTCTTTTTTTTATTCTGCACTTTATGTCCATTATTCTGTATTCTGCAAACCCCATAGAGACCCTTTTATAGGGGTCATTGTCTTTACATGACCTTCCCATGTTGACAAAATACTTACCGATTGGATCGTAATCGAACCTGTTCATATAATCTTACTTACACAGCTATTTAAGTGCAAGCAATCTTGATGTACATTTTGTAAGATGTATATAAACTGTATGTAATAGATAAACATTGAGGGCGTTAGCCCGAATGGGTGTCTCTAATTTGGCAAGACAACTCGCCCCACCGCCAAATCGCCCCACACCAAATCGCACCACTTTTTCACCAACTCGCACCACTTTTTCTAAAATCGCCCCACTCTTGTTTACCAACTCGCCCCACTTTCTAAAAAAATCCCTCCACTCTGGTTAACCAACTCGCCCCACTCATGAAAAAGGGTTAAATCCCGTTAAATTTACTCCTGCCAACTATAGCCCCACTTATGAAAAAGGGTAAAATCCCGATAATATAAAATAAAGGTCCGCCAACTCGCCCCACTTATGAAAACTGATGAAAAGATTGGGGACTTTCCTTTTTGAATTTTCCTCGGAGTTCAGTATTTTTGTGATTTTACCTTTTATCTACACAGAATAAAGAAAATCACTTGTGATACTAATAAAAATCGAAAATTAAATATATGATTATGATCGAAATTAAATGATGCCACATTTCTTAAATTAAAATTATTTATTATATATAATTTTAGTATTTATTGGAGAATAACTTTATTATTATTATACCCACGATCCTTGACTTATCTAGTAAAACGGTGATTACATTTACCAGAAAACAAAAGTCATAAACAGTTACAGTAGTCAATAACATCGTACGTCACAGAAATGCTGATACTTACTTCTTTCTGATTTATTTCAACCAAAAGAAAAGAGTTAAAAAAACAAAATGCGATTTGGTGTGGGGCGTTGATGGTATACCGCAAACAAAAGGTGCAAAAATTAGTACACCATATCCGGACTTCGACAATTAATGTCTCTTCAGTGATGTTAGGAATCGAAACGGTATTTGGAAGGCCATATAATATGTATATACACAGTTAATATATAACTTTGCAAATGTGAATTTAATATTTTTGTATATACAACATAACAGATGCACAGTCAGTTGTCAGTTGTATATGCATCTTAACAATGAAGATTGCTTGTACTAAAGAAGCTGTGTATAGTTTACCCGTTTATGAGATGATTTATGTTTTTATTGTTCTCTTTGTTTTTATGCTTTCTTTTGAGCGAGTTACTGGTACTTTATGCAGATTGTGGTGTTGTTCAATACTTGTAGTAATTTTTAAAAATATATATCCGTAAGATCAGAAATGAACTTACCCCTTTTTTAGGGAGGTCGAAACAGAAACCTTGTCCGTTTTATATTGTAACCATTTACTGATTACACGTGAACTGGAGAGAGAGAGAGAGAAGTAGAGAGTGTGAGCTTGAGAGTGAGCTATGAAAAAAGTGATAGTGAGCAATGAAGAGAGTGTAAGCGTGAGTGAGTGAGTGCGGCGTGAGTGAACGAGAGAATATGAGCGTCAGAGAGTGTAATCGTGAGAGTGCAGAGAGAGAGCCATGCCCACACAACAAATATTACAGGCATACTAACGAGCTGCTAATGTCGCTTATTATTCTATTCATGCCTACAGAAGACATATTGTATGGGCTTCACGTTAACAAGCTGCTAATGTGGACTGTTAACAAATATATAACAACATTTCTATCCATGCCCACACAAAACATACTGTAGGTGTAAATCCTCAAAAGTTAAAAAATGAAGTTATTAGCATGACACATAAGACTATAAAGCATCAATAAAAAAGTGAAAACACACAATAACAAGGAATCCACAAGAAGCGAAGATGAGAATGGTATGAGCTATTAGAAATGTTCTACAATACAAGAGGGGGGTCGAAGGGGTCCTGATCCCGAAATCCCGGGCTTAAAAACATGAAATCCCGAGGTCCCGAATTTAAAAAAATTAAATCCCGACATCCCGAAATTCGAAAAAGAAATCCGGATCCCAAAGGGTCAATCCGAAATCGAGCTTAAAACACCCGATCCCGACGTCCCGAAAAGGTCCTGCCCCCCCCCCCCCATACAGTGTTCACAAAAGTTTGGTTACTTACTGTTTTGGCAAGTTTATCAAGAATTCGTTTAAGCTGTACAATAAAAATATACATTCCCATGCAACGAAATTGGCGGGGTTTAGGTCTGCTTATGATAGAGGAAAATATTGAAATGTTTAACAATGTGCATGGTCAATGTGTAAAATCAGGTGCAATGCTGGTGCAAACTGTAAAACAAAATTGACAAGCAAAATAATCAAACTACTATCTAAAATGGTACACCGTTACATTTGTATAAGCAATCTTGATGTTAGGCTAGAGGTAGAGCGGAGGGTTGAGATCTCACAAAACATGCTTAATCCCGCCACATTTATGCACCTGTCCTAAGTCAGGAACGTCTAGCCTAAATTATATGCTATTTTTCTGGAGTGTGATACAATTTCTTTTTTTAGCCCGATGTATGAATACACCCGTATTATTACAGCCTTTTGTCATCATAGGCTATTTCCTAGTATCGATAAACCTGAAAATCATAAACGGCATTTTCTTAAATTAAAATATATATATAGAGGTATTGATTTTATTAACTTATCTAGTATATTCAATGACTCTACCATCCAAAGCCAAATACCTCCATATTTTGATAATATAGAACCACCTATTATTTCATATTCTTATAAAAAACCCAGCAGAAGTTTGATTTTTAATTATACGTCAGTTACATCAGACGTCAATATAGTAAATAATGTTCCTTCCACTTGAGATTGTGAAACATCTAGTTTTAGATATGTTCCCTATGGTCATGTCCTTACAGGAGACCTCAACATCGTCGAAGACCGTGAGGTCATAAATTTTCTTAAGAAAGGACCGAAATATCGTCCTCCATCTAAAATAGATTGGAAACAGTGTCGTCATGTTATTAAAGACGCTCTGTCTGTCTACTGTAAAATTGGTGTAAACGTGAAAAATCTGATAAAATATCTCTAGACAGTTATTTGAATAAAATTATGAATACTGTTAATATTCGTATATCTCATTTTGAAAACAATTCTGAAATTAGTAATAGGGTCCATGATATTCCCATTTCCAGAATAAAAATAAACTCAAGTACTCATAAAGCGGTTTGTGTTCGTACCGGCAGATAAAGCAGCAAATAATGTAGTGGTGGTGTGACGCATATACTACACGGAAGTTCTCCAAAACGAAATTACAAATTCATCTACATTCAGGTCCGTACGCTCCACAGAAAGTCAAATTGTAAACAAGCATATCACTGCCACTACCCAGCTTAAAGCCTCTTCCGAACATTTGAAAGTCCCTACTATGTACTGGTTACCTAAATTGCACAAAAAACCATTTAAATTCCGTTTCATCTCCGCATCTAGTAAGTGTTCTACTACCAATCTATCAGTTCTTCTAACTACCTCCTTACTTCTATCAAAGAACTTGTTATTAACTTTTGTAATAAAGCTTATGAAAATAATGGTATTAATTATTTTTGGAGTGTTAAAATTCTTTAGAGGTTTTAGATAAAATACATGCTTTTGATGGTCCTTTTAATTCTGTTGACAGTTATGATTTTTCTACTCTCTATACTACACTTCCACACAATCTTATCAAGAAAAGTTTTCATATTTAATTAAATGGTCTTTTGAAAAATCTCATTACAAATTTATTTGCTGTAACTCGTTTAAAGCCTTTTCTGTAACGAAAAGGAAAGTATGCTAGATACACTTACTGGAAATGTGAAGATATGATTGAAGCTTTAAATTTTCTCCTGGACAACATATATGTACGTTTCGGCGATAAAGTGTATCGACAGGTAGTAGGTATTCCTATGGGCACTAAGTGCGCCCTTTAATAGCAGATTTATTCCTGTATTGCTATGAATCTCAGTTTATGACCAAACTCAGTAAAGACACGTCATTGTTACATTTGGTTGATACATTCAACAATACCTTCCGTTATCTAGATGATATTTTTCGTTAAATAATCCAGAGTTCTCTAAATATACTACCGAAATTTACCCAATAGAACTTACTTTAACTAAATCTAACATAAACAGCAGTAGTTGTCCTTTTCTGGACTTGGACATTTCAATCTCTAAAGGAAAACTCCATACGAAAATTTACGACAAAAGAGACGATTTTCATTCCCTATTGTTAATTTTCCTTTTTAGACGGCGATGTTCCTTTGGCTCCATCATACGGTGTGTATATATCCCAACTCGTTCGTTATGCCCGTGTGTGTAGTGATGTCATAGATTTTAACGAACGTAATCAATGCATCACTAGTAAATTATTAAGTCAGGGATTTCGTTACCATAAATTACGTAAAACTTTTACTAAGTTCTTTCATAGATACAAAGATTTGATTAGTAAATTTGGCTGTACCTGTAGAAAACTGATTAAAACGGTATTTCACATCCTAAATTTTACGGTAATATTGTACTTAAAGCGCGGAAATCACTATATGATCCGTGTAAACTCATCGAACCTTTAAATAAACTTATTAGTTCAGGTTATCTTACCAATGTTGTAATTAGATCTTTGAATATAGTTTACATTGGCACTAATATCGATTTTGTCATCAGCAAATTAAAACATAACTAAATTTGTATTCTTTTCAAACGGGATGTTTAAAGACACACCCACGTTCATTTTGATCTATAAAGAGGTTAAACTCCTAACTATCCTACTGTCTGTCGATACATTTATTTTTGGCATTGCACTAGTCATGTCTTCTTTGACTGTCCATGACGTTAAAATACTAAATCCCTGGGATGTGTTTTAGTTGATTTTAGTCTCTGATGCATGATTTTTATTATTAATTGTTTTGGCTTTTAACTAGCTGTCAGTAACTGCGAGTACTCTCAAATCGTACTTTCTTGTTTATTTGACCTGTTGATACTAATTGTAATGCTTTTTTGTTATTTAATGTTATTCAGGGTTATATCTGGTCTATATACCAGCTTTGATAAGTGTTTGGTACTAATATAAATTTCCACTTCGTACTATGAACATCAAAATTATTTATTTTGTTAAAATATTTCCTTTCTCTATTGTAACTGTATACGTATACCTATCAACAAAATTATTTTATTTACCTGTGTTTAAAGTTATTGCAAATGGCTGATATTTTTGTTCGAGCATATTGTTTTTCTTAAATTGTTTAACATTTCATACCGATATAACATGTTACTTTTATTATTCTTCCCTTAGTTTATTTATTTTGAATTTACATTGTATCATAGGTCAAATTTATTTGTTCAGTGTATGTTCAATGGTGTTAATATGTCCTTTGATTGAGTTAAGCTATTTCAGTTGATATTTTATAGTGTGTTTTTCTATGTTGTGATGTTACACTATTGTTTCAGAAAAAGGGTGAAGGTTTGGTACCATTAAAACGTTTAAACCCGCTGCATTTGTTTGCACCTGTCCTAAGTCAGGAATCTGATGTTCAGTAGTTGTCGTTTGTTGATGTGGTTCATAAGTGTTTTCGTTTCTCGTTTTTATATAGATTAGACCGTTGGTTTTCCCGTTTGAATGGTTTTACACTAGTAATTTTTTGGGGCCCTTTATAGCTTACTGTTCGGTGTGAGCCTAGGCTCCGTGTTGAAGACCGTACTTTGACCTATAATGGTTTACATTTATAAATTTTGACTTAGATGGAGAGTTGTCTCATTGGCACTCATACCACATCTTCTTATATCTATTTATCAGTTTTGTGTTTTTTTTCAGTTTTGGTTTATTTGTATGTTTCGGAGTTTAGTGAGTCGTCCGTTTCGCTGAACTATAATACATTATTGTTTAAGGGCCAGATAAAGCCTGCCTCCGGGTGCGGGATTTTCTCTCTGCGTTGAAGACCTATTGGTGACTTTAAGCTGTTTTCTGCTTTTTGGTCGGGAAGTTGTCTCTTTGACACATTCTTCTTTTCCATTCTCAATTCTATGTAAATTGTATACTGGTAAAGATGCATATAAACTGTATACCAGGTCAGATGGAAATATACTGTACATCTGTAAAGCTGTATATTAAATGTACATCCGTTGAGATGCATATAACTGTATATCTGTGAGAATATATATAACTGTATACCTGTAAAGATGTATATACACAGATAATATATATCTTTACAAATGTAAAGTTTATATATATGTTATATACTACATCTTAATATATGCACCGTCAGTTTATATGTATCTTCACAAATGCACAGTCAGTTGATATGCATCTCAACAGATGTACAGTTTATATGAATCATAACAAATGTTTAATCTATATACATCTTTACAAATGTACAGTTTATTTGCATCTTAACAGATGTACATCCTCGTGTACATAAAAATTGATTATACTAAATGAGCTATATGGTGTGTCCATGATGTCTGCCGCTGATGGTAATGATTTCAATGGGCAAAATTTACTTGATGAGTTATTCAGGCTCCTGGGTGCCTCTGGTTTATATAAATCATATCTTTATATTTTTCTTTTACTTTTGTATCATGACAATCTTTTTTTCTTGTTATGGTTCCGTTTAGTTGTTTTCTTCCGATCTTGGGAAACGAGATTATTGATGCACAGGCTACACAATATTATATATTTAAAAGGAATTTTAAGACACGATCGAGTAAATCCATATCAACACGATCATCAACATGTCAAGAAACAAAAATATACGTTTATATATAAACATAACGTTAATATTACAGTCATATTTTTGACGATTTATTGAGACTGGATACTGAAGAGTTTTTGTTTATATTCTGTTCAAGTTCCAAGTAGATACGGTTTTGTTATAGAACAAAACGCTATAACGTGTTGTTAATTTCAGCCTTTATAAATATATGTACCATAATTTCACGTTGGTTGAAAATAATCACATAGAAGTTCTTTTCTTTTAATTTCCTCTAGCCTGTGGCTTTAATTTCTTAAAAAGCCATGAATTCCACCTGATCTCAGATTTCAGAACAAATTCAATTTAATTTATAATATCCTCTAGTTTGTATGCTGTTCGCTGTATTTAAGAAAAAAATTCATCGAAAATATCATTACAGATCATCATCCTTATTCATATACTAGATAATAAACCATCGACTCATTATCCAAGGATCCTGGTTACTGGTTCATCTTTGAGAATTGGTTAGATCAAAGGCTATCAACAAATACTGTGTCAATTTTTCTATAAAATGTAGCCCTATCTTACCAATTAATAAAAGTTTTAAAATGATATTTGAATTGTGAGAAATCTTAACTAATTTCTGTCGTTAATTCATTGCAGCTCCAGAGTTCGTCAAAAAATTACCGAAAGAGGAAACAGTCGAGGAAGGCTCAACAGTAAAGTTTGAATGTAAAGCTGTTGGCTTTCCTAAACCTACATTAAACTGGACTAAAGATTTAGAAATATTACCAGATAATCCAAGAATTACATTCCAATACGGAGAATTAGGTGAGGCCTCTATAGAGATACAGAAGATTAAAAAATCAGAAGAAGGTAGTTACCGATGTAAAGCGGAAAATGCCGAAGGTTCAGCCTCGTCTTCAATCTATATCTCGATCAAAGGTATCCCTCACTGTATGTAGAGATGTTGTTTGCTGGAGTGCTTTATTATTTGCCGAGTTGTGTTCTATGATTTAATGCATCCTGATTGGCTTTTTTTTTATTTTATTAATCGCACAGATTTTTCTTTTCATCCACTGTACAGCTTGTCTCTATATTCTTTTTCTGCCTTTTTTTGCAAATACATCAACGCTTATTGAAAAAAAATGGCAACGGCTTCAGCGCATAACAAATATTGCACTAGCTGAGTTATACGTTAAATTCAGATTTATTGCAATAGATATGAATATTCATGTTGTTATTTAATTTGAACAAACCTGTACTTATTTTTTTCATTTAAGTTGATTTACTAGTAATTGCTTTAAATGTTATTTCAGATGTTCTTTAGAAGCCTCTGTTAGATAGCACATTTTGTATTCATGAAGAAAGAGATAGGTCAAATGGGTCTATACTTTTATTCCGCAAATATTGTTACTTGTTAATAACATTGTTGTATTGCACATTTTCAGATTAGCTTTCTTGTTTACTGCATTTTTACTATAACAACTGACATTATTCAAACTTGATCTATACAGATTACGACATTACACCTTTACTGGACCAATTGTTTAGCCGTTAAAGTTTGTTTTCATCACTTTATGTCCATGAATACGTAAATCATTTTACAAGTTATTATAGCAATAATCGGTAACTATTAATGACACTGAGAAAATAAATAGTGAACCTGTATAAGCCCTTGATGTAAAGTGTTTTGCAAGTTAGATAAGTTAAGAACATTAATTATAAATCAGGCCGTTAGTTTTCTCAGTTGAATTGTTTCACATCAACTACCTCGTATCTCTGTTGATCGGACATTACTACTTACAGACTCCCAACTTATTGCTCACGGCCACAGTATAATTACAAGAAAAGAGCCCGATATACTGCTCTTTATATTGTTTTGGCATACACTGGTGAATTACTTAGTAAATTCTTTAATTGGATTTAGTTATCGTTTTGTTTGCAGAAACATATAAACAAAAGACTATTTTCATATAACGGACCTTTGACTCCGGCGCGGGACATTTGCGCTTTTTTAATGGACATTTGCTCTTTTAAAAAAAAAGACATTTGTGCTTTTTATATAGGACATTTGCGCTTTTACAATATTTGCTTCTTATAACTTACTTCCTATTTTATCCGGGCTTAGGACTGGTAGAGTTAAAGTCATAATTTTCATTATGGTTAAAAGTTTAATAGTCATTTCATAGCACATTTGTGTTTAAAAGTCATTGCATAGCACATTTAATATGGTTATATATATGGCTAAAAGCAAACATTCTCAAGACATAAAGACACGTATAGTCATCACAGGTAAGTCTTTGCTTGATATCTGAAGCTCAGGGAATGAACAAATTTAGCTTTTGTAATCTGTCCTGACTGGTATTTCGCCCACATTTCAAATAAATATTCTTGACTGAGGTCCCTGTTCATCAATATAACGAATTCTAATGTTCTATGATAAAAATCCATCGTGACATATACATTTCTTTCCTTTACTAGTTTATAACTTTAAACTCTATGTTTAAGACTGTGTCAATGTGAAAAAAAACTAACCACAAGTATAAGGGGACGACCATTTGATATTCTGGGGCGGGGGGAGGGGGCAGGAGAATTTTGAAAATAAATAACTCAGCCTTGATAATAACAAAAATGAATGGTTTGTTCTGTGGTAGTTTGAAAATAAATAACTTGACTTACAATGTATTGAAAATAACTTGGCAGGTCTTTTAAGCCATTTTATAAATGCTATTCTGAAGTATGAGATGGCACCAGATTCTTCCAAAATTCGTCTTTTTCATATTTTTTTCGGGAAAAACTTCCCAAATCTTTTAATAATATAAATATTATTGTATTTGAAATGTTTGAAAATGGGTTTCATTTCACTTTAGGTATATTGTCTCGTGAACATTTACCTCATTTTATTACAGGGCCATAACTACATTGAGGCAAATGCCTCATGTTGGAAATTTCAAAACAAAAGCTTGTCTTCATATCAAATTGCTTTCACGGCAAGTGTCTTGCAAGAAGCAAGTTCTGTTCACCCTCTGACGTAGCCCCTGTTTTTTGAGATCCATGTTTCTCATTTATTTTTGATTTTCAGTGTTGATTTTCTATAATGTTTGTCGTTTTGTGTTTTATCTGTTCCCGGGTTTGTCTTTTGTTCATTGATTGCCCTTCTTTATGACTATTCTCTTAGTGTTGCATTCTATTTGTAATTTAGTAATTATGTTTTAAACTTGAGTTTTATTGTATTTAAGGACCTTTTGTCTATTACAAACTACTTTAAATTGTATCCCAGTTAGGAACTACATCAAGTTGTAATTGAAATGTGTTATAAAAACTGACTTTTAATAGTTATATCAATGTCAATCAGCCCCCTCTTAACTTAATTTGAAATAAATGTGGATAGTGTCCACATGTGGACACAGATAAGCCCCCATATAGTTCTAAAGGGACATAACTGATTCAGAAGAACGGTAAAAGTGACGCTACCAAAATTTGAACTTGATCTGAGTATTGTGGTAATAATCATTGTATGTAAGTCTCATAACATTTGGTTGAGGCTAACTTAAGTAGAGAACAGAAACTAAAAATTCAGCAATTTTTCTATTTGTAAACACGCATAACTCTAGAACGGTTGTGTGTAAGTTTTATAACATTTGGTTGAGACAAACTAAAGTTAGAGAACGGAAACGAAAAATTCAGCAATTTTTATGTTTATAAAGGGACATAACTCAAGAATGGTAAAAGTGTCGCCACCAAATTTCGTACTTATTTTGTATTATGTAGTAATAAGCATTGTGTATTAGTTTCACAACATTTGGTTGAGGCAAACTACAGTTAGAAAACGGAAACAAAAAAATTGTACTTGATCTTAGTTTTGTGGTAATGAATATTGTGTATAGGTTTCATAATGTTTGGTTGGGGCAAATTTAAGTTACAGAATGGAAACTAAAATTTTTGCAATCTTTCGATTTATAAAGGGGCATAACTCAATGATGGTTAAAGTGACACTACCAAAATTCAACTTGATCTGTGTTTTATCAGTGGAAGTCAAAATTAAACATTGCATTGTATAAAGCATTGATTGTAGTTGATTCAACTATAATCATGGACAAAGGAAGATAACTCCAATTTTAAAAATTACTTGCTATTTAGAAGAAAATAAAAAATTTGCAATTTTTCCGTGTATAAAGGGGCATAACTCTAGAACGGTTAAAGTGACGCTACCAAAATTCAAACTTGATCTGTGTTTTATGGTAATAAGCATTGTGTATAAGTTTCATAACATTTGGTTGAGGCAAACTCAAGTTAGAGAACGGAAACCAATTTTGGGACGTACGTACGTACAGACGGACAAGGGTAAAACTTAATGCCCCAACCGCTACGGCGGGGGCATAAAAAATTATAATTGACAGGTATAAAAGGTTTTTCTGCAAACTGAAACATTTTTTGCTTTGTCCTACATATTGGTCTTTTGATGCTATCCCTAAAAACTAAAAGTCTTACACTGAATCTATATATTTTGCTTTGAGACCAGAATATTGTCAAAAAATTAAAAACAGAACTTGCGTTTCAGATTAAGAAAGGGTCTGGGAAAAGCGCATAATGCACGATTTTGCGCCATTTTTACTATAGCTTCTTTGGGCCTTCAGCGAACCCCAGACTCTTCGTCGATTTTTTTTTTGTTTGACAACTTTTAAAAGAGGCTAATTACAGCCCAGCTTTAATACCTTGTACGTATGCAATATATGCAGTTTGCAATTCAGAAGATTTACTTTCAGAGGATGATGATTAATTCTGATTGACTTAATTGACTATGTTATTTATTTAAGAATGAAAAATTAATTGTATGTTTTCAAATATTATAAATATAATTGTGAAAATAGATAATCAGTCCCTTGTTTTAATGAAAATGAAAAATCATGCTTCAACAGTGCAGAAAATAAATAATCTGTCCTTTTGGTCCACAAAAAAATAAATAACCCATCAAAAACAAATCCTCCTGCCCCCACCCCAGAATATCAAATGGTCGTCCCTAAGTTGAATTTATTTACATATTGATTACAACACACTAAAATTACAGGTGGACGACTATAAGTAAAAGCGCAAATGTCCAGTCAATTTAATACAGGTGTATCAAAATTAAAAGTGCAAATGTCCATAGTGTTTGGAGCGCAAATGTCCTATCGTGTTACAGGTAAAAAAACGCAAATGTCTTATTTTTTTAGACAATTTATTCATACTGAAAGAATTATTTTGTATAATACCGCATTCCATATAAACAACACTATATTTAAACTAAAAGCATTACATTTTGTTAAAGGTGTCATTACCAGAGAATTATGAAAAATTCAAAATAAGATATCATAATTTAATGTCGAAAATTTATATACCCAGAGTCAAAGGGCAAAATAATAATTCAAGATGTGGGTAATGCGTCAATGACAAAGCTACAGAAAGACACAAATAACCAACTGACATAAAGTCTGTAAGACGTTAATCTCGAAATTTGCAATTTGTTTTTTTTTTTTTTTAGCTTTTTTAGAAACAAGTTTAGTATAGCAATAGGTCTATTGTTTGTCAAATGATATTTGAAAGGCATATACATATTTGAATATTCAAAATAAAGGAAAAGGGTGGGGTATCGGATGTCTCGGCGTCTCATCCCTACCACAAAAGGATTGAAGTGTCCCCAAGTTGAGTTTGACAAGAATTAAAGATTATGCAAACAAGTCCTGTTTAGAAATTTTCTCCCCCTTTTTAAGCCAAGTCGATCTGTGACGTTTCCTAATACATGTATCTGCATTCGAAATAAAACAAAATTTCTATTTTCTTCTTTGTGCATTTTGATTGCGTTTTTCTTGATAGAATTTTAAGTAAACAATAAAGTATTCAAGGCAGTAAACTGGTAAATTGATTGATGTTCTGATTTAGACAGATAAGTAAAATCACATGCTGGTGAGATAGAATTACACATGTTACTAAGTGTGAATTGTTCTTAACTGGCACAATAACAAGGATATAAGATCGGTATGGCATCGAAAGATTATTGCTAGTGTAACATCATCGATTTTAGTAAGACGTACATCAACCATTTTTCGGAGAGAAAAGCCTTGGAATATTTTTATGAATTTTATTCAGCAGTAATGGCAGGCAATCATTTTCAAACATATGCAACACCAGGCACATCATATTCAGGATGTCTCTGTGTGGGTTTATTTTTGGACACTGTGACTTTAATAATCAAACTCTCTGTGTGGGTTTATTTTTGCTCATGACACTGTGACTTTAATAATCAAACTCTCTGTGTGGGTTTATTTTTGCTCATGACACTGTGACTTTAATAATCAAACTCTCTGTGTGGGTTTATTTTTGCTCATGACACTGTGACTTTAATAACACACTGTGACTTTAATAATCAAACTCTCTGTGTGGGTTTATTTTTGCTCATGACACTGTGACTTTAATAATCAAACTCTCTGTCTAGGTTTATTTTTGCTCATGACACTCTGACTTTAATAATCAAACTCTCTGTGTGGGTTTATTTTTGCTCATGACACTGTGACTTTAATAATCAAACTCTCTGTCTAGGTTTATTTTTGCTCATGACACTCTGACTTTAATAATCAAACTCTCTGTCTGGGTTTATTTTTGGTCATGACACTCTGACTTTAATAATCAAACTCTCTGTGTGGGTTTATTTTTGGTCATGACACTCTGACTTTAATAATCAAACTCTCTGTGTGGGTTTATTTTTGCTCATGACACTCTGACTTTAAATAATCAAACTCTCTGTGTGGGTTTATTTTTGCTCATGACACTCTGACTTTAAATAATCAAACTCTCTGTGTGGGTTTATTTTTGCTCATGACACTCTGACTTTAAATAATCAAACTCTCTGTGTGGGTTTATTTTTGGTCATGACACTCTGACTTTAAATGATCAAACTCTCTGTGTGGGTTTATTTTGGTCATGACACTCTGACTTTAAATGATCAAACTCTCTGTGGGTTTATTTTGCTCATGACACTCTGCCTTTAAATGATCAAACTCTCTGTGTGGGTTTATTTTTGCTCATGACACTCTGACTTTAAATAATCAAACTCTCTGTGTGGGTTTATTTTTGCTCATGACACTCTGACTTTAAATAATCAAACTCTCTGTGTGGGTTTATTTTTGCTCATGACACTCTGACTTTAAATAATCAAACTCTCTGTGGGTTTATTTTTCTCATGACACTCTGACTTTAATAATCAAACTCTCTGTGTGGGTTTATTTTTCTCATGACACTCTGACTTTAATAATCAAACTCTCTGTGTGGGTTTATTTTTGCTCATGACACTCTGACTTTAATAATCAAACTCTCTGTGTGGGTTTATTTTTGCTCATGACACTCTGACTTTAATAATCAAACTCTCTGTGTGGGTTTATTTTTGCTCATGACACTCTGACTTTAATAATCAAACTTCAATATGAATCTCGACTTCTACAGTCTTTACTATATTCAGGGGCGGATCCAGCCATTTTTAAAAGGGGGGGTTCCCAACCCAGGATAAAGGGGGGGTTCCAACTATATGTCCCCATTCAAATGCATTGATCGTCAAGAAAAAAGGGGGGTTCCAACCCCGGAACCCCCCCCCCCCCCTTCTGGATCCGCCACTGATATTTTTTTTTGTTATCAGTGGGGTTCGTCCGAACCCCCAAGAACCCCCTGGTTACGAATGTGAACATTCCACACATACCATCTCCTAGCCACTATACAACCTAGTCTACTAGTTTGTAACCTTAAATTGATACAGCAAGGAAATTTTATGCTCCATTCTATCAAAGAAAGTTAGCCTCCTTGGTCAGGCTGCCAAAGACGCTTGACACAGTGCCGAAGTTAATGTTCTAATGCAGTTCTAACTTTGATGAACATGTTAGTAAGCGCTTCGGACGCATGAAATTATTTAACGTGTTGTTTTCAATTTTTAGTAAGAGGCATACTATAACCTCATCCAATAAGATCTCAAGATTTGTGTAAAACCGGAATATGAACATATAAAATGATTAGTGCTTAATGAAGCCACGCGAATATAACAGTTGTGTATTACTATTAACAAAATGATTTAGAATAACATTCAAACCTGTCTTTTAAGGTTTAAGTCTTATATCAGACAACATAAAGCTTTATTCCAAATTATAATCAAACCCTTACATAAAATGCACTAACAGAAAACGATATTTTATTGTAGTAAAATCTTAAGTCCTTGATTGCACAAACATTACTGACATTATTCCATAAGTTCTAGAGTGCACAAATATTACTGACATTGTTCCATAAGTCCTTGAGTGCACACACATTACTGACGTTATTCCAAATCTGTCTACTAAAATCATTGTACTAACAGTAAACATTATTCCACATTACAGCCAAACCTAAGATTCCTAAGCTAACATGTACTAACTTTAATGATATTAACGGATAGTATTACATGCAGGTATACACCAGCAGGTATACAGTGTATAAATATTGATCCTCTTCTAAGACAAGATAGACGAGACATATATGTACATAATACTGAAAATCTGTATGGTTCAGAATTATACCACCATTGATTTCCTCTATTATTCTTAGTTAAATTTGCATTTGAATAAAAAAAAAATATTTAGGATTTACTTTAATTTTGTCCCGAAATAAATAAATTTGGTGTATTTACGGTCTTCTGATTGGTTAAAAGTATTACTTTTATTATCAATGTTGTCAATTTTTATGGCGCATGCCCACTCTGACGTTGTATATTCATACGCCAACATGTGTGTACGTTGTTATTGTTAATATAAATAATATAAAAGTTCTTTGAGCCTTATTTTTATAGAAATTTATTTATAATGAATGGCAATAATTTATTTTGAATTTATTGAACCATAAAATTAATTTTGACTCTTCACATTTTACATAATCCGCGAACGGATTATTCAATGTGAAGAGTCAAAAATTAATTTTATGGTTCAATAAATTCAAGATAAATAATAGCCATTCATTAAAAATGATTATTGAAAGAAAGTGGTTTGATCGAAGTGAAAGTAGGACAGAAATTAGCCCTCGATATTCATTTTTGAATCAATTCCTACTTTGGACGGTAACAGAGCTCTCACGATAAAAGAAGCAGTGATTGAGAAAGTTTGCTAAGATATACATGTATATTTTGATAGAATGATAATATTCGGTAAGCAGGTGAATTCATTTCATGTTTGACTAGTAGCAATTTTTTGTTCATTTGACATTTTTTCAAAGAAAACACTCTCTACATACTGCATGTTGACTATTAATAACTGCTGTACTGGCTTTTGTGTTAACCCCACCTACTCTACGCGAAATACTACTGATCATTAACTCCAGTTGAACTATCAGGAAAGGAAACTTTATTCTAGAAATAATCTATTTTAAAATTAATTCTGCCAAAATAAAGAATTTTCTGCACCAAAAACATTCTCACAGAAAGTAAGAATAAATAACATTAACGGTACCAATTTTACTGCACCAGAATGCGAATTTCGACAATTAGGGAGCTACCATTTGATTTTATGCGGGGGTGGGGGCTAGGTTGAAAAATTTTGTCCTGCCTTTTCATTCTTCCCTCAATTCGGTGCTGCCTTTTTATTTTTCACTCTATTCAGTACTGCCTTTTTTTTTTTTAGTTTATCCTGACTTTCTTTTTACATAAATTGTCATCCTGCCTTTTTTTGCAAATAATCTGATCCTGCCTTTTTTTACTCAAAACTCCTGTCCTGCCTATTTTTTCAAATTTCATCCTAGCCCCCATAAAAATCAAATGGTAGCTGCCTTAATGTCTATTCAAATGATAGATAGTAATCAACGTTACAGCAAAATAAAAATAAAAAAACTTTTTGTACTAAAAGTAAAATTTTCACATTACAGCAAAACCTAAGTCTCCTAAGAGGTCACAAGAGCGGGTCACTTTTACCTCAACCTTTACTCCTATCCCAGAGAGGATAGACGAAGAGGAAAGAGAGGCAGAGGAAATCAGGAAACAACCAAAGTCACCACTTACCTACTTGTACGATGGGGTCACCATCAAGGCACAATCATGGCCGGATTTTCTTGGCAACTGGGCTTTCCTAGCATCAGGTATGAACTAAATGATATAAAAATGCAAATTAAGAAATATTTGTGTTAATTTACGTTTTTTTTTCCTATATAGTTTATAGTATATAACTATCAAAATGTTTATGTGGCCAACTTTGTGGGCCGTTTTGCATCAGTCAGATTAAAGTGCAGTTGTTAATGTAAATTCTAGAAAACTGTGTAGGTACAATGTAGAGTGAAATGTTTATTACAAAAACAAATTCAACTTAAAGCCAGATAATTTGGTAAATTGTTATTGTTGTGAAGGTATATTCGACTCATCAATCTAATTATGTCTTTCCTTTATCTTAAATCAAAATGTCTAGCATGAAGTATCTTCTTTTTCTTACTTTTACTGAATTTCAACACAAACATGTAATGCACATTTCTGAACTTTCACTTTTAGACACATGTAATGCACATTTCTGAACTTTCACTTTTAGACACATGTTATGCACATTTCTGAACTTTCACTTTTAGACACATGTAATGCACATTTCTGAACTTTCACTTTTAGACACACGGTAGACACACTATGAAGATTGAAATCATCTATAAACTTTCGTAAGGTCTGAGCCTGGTTTTGTTAAATGCTACTTATGAATGTTGAACTATAACCTATCACTTTGAAATCGCAGCATTTTCAGATCGCCTCGGTATATATTTTTCTTTGCTCAGTGAAACCTGTTGTTGTGCCAATTGTTTACTTAATAAAAGATTTAGATGTTCAACTTGTCGAATTGGTTCTGATGGTTAACTATTAGATTGTATATTGTATGTAAATAATTGACCTGTGAAAAAAAGATATAGGTAAATTATGAGGGTCTGGTAGGATGAGGGGTCCTTCAATTCTGTATTCTCTAAGTTGCTTAACGTCCAGTGGCAAACTTTAATTTTTTACGCAATTTTTCTCTATTCTTTAATTTTTTAAGCAAGTTTTCTCTATTCATTATAAACTTTGCTCATTATTCTCTATTCTTTGTATTTTAGCACCCCATTATTCTCTATTCTATATTTTTTGGCCAATGTTTCTTTTTTTTTTCTCTCTTTATTCTGCCCATTTTGTCCATTATTCTCTATTCTATATTTTTTGTCCAATGTTTCTTTATTATTTTTTTTCCCTTTAATTTGCCCTTTATTTTGTCCATTATTCTCTATTCTGTAAACCCCATCCAGACCCTCCATTATTCCTAAGCTATGCTGAGGATAGTACGAGATTGCTCTGACGTCTGACGGCCTTTTTCGAACTTGCTGGGGCCGTTGGACTGGTTTCTACATAGTTAAATATTCTACATGTAAAGGGTAATAATACAATTTAATAAGACATGTTTCTCTGCTTAGTTTTGTTAATGTTCGACAGTTGAAGATTGTTATTGAAAATGGCTTAACGTTTTGTTGCCGGGTTTGCATGGTGTTCAAGTTTGACAGCTTTAAGGCGAAGTGTACGAAATCTCAACAGAATTTTTTGAAATTTCACATATGAATAGTGCTTGTAAAAATACACCAGAAAAAATAGGGAGGGAGTGGGGATAGCCACCGTTTTAGTTAGATATACGAGGTACTGAAAGTTATATAGCATGATGCGCCAAAAAAAATAATATAAAGAGAAACTTATACATATTGGTAGGTATTTTGTTTGTATGAACAGTTTTTGTTTCTATTTTATTAGTCCACAGAATTAATAAATTGTAATAAGATTTAAAATTGAATGAATTATCAATAGATGCAAAGAAAGTCATTTGAAATCATGCTTATTTTCAATCTATATCCTGTGAAAGTTTGGGAAAATGGTAAATTTTAGAGACGTTAAATATTCGCTTCTTACGTTGTTGTGCCACGCCGTTAGATATGTGTGAGCGTATATCTATATTATTTTTCTAATTATTGTATAAGTTTAAGAGTATTCATTTGAAAGGAAAAACAACTTATATACAAACCAATTTTTAAAGAATTATTTTTGAAATGAAATAAACACTAAAATAAATGCCTATTGATCTAACGAATACTGCAAGTGAAAGCAAGTAACTGTCACTTCTCAATAGTCAATTTCATCACGTTGAAAGATTATGGATTAACTGTAGAACTTTCTTCACTGAATGTGGGGACATTGTTGACGGCATCGACACATCTTTTTTCTTTCAATGTTTTTATTCATTTATCAAAGTAAGCCTCGTCTTCTGCATCTCTTCGTCCTTATTACTTTAGCTCCCCTCGACCTTAGTTGTCCATTTAGATATTGCGTATAACCTCGTTTACATTTAATCCGAATGATATCGTTCTTTATATTGTGGCGATCTCCGATTGCTACAACCCCAGGCAGCCAGGAGGCGCAGAATTATTCGAGTTAATCTACATCCATATCCACTTTTACTTGTTTCACACATGCACGCTAGATTGTTTTCTAAAACTTATTTGCATGAAACAAATGTCTGGGAAACTCTTTTTTCATTATCTTTAGATAAGACTTTCCAAGGAAATTCGACTTCATAATCTACCATTTTTACAAATTTCATAATCTGTTTTACATACTAGTATGAGATATAACAGCCTGTCTAAACTAAGTATGTGTTGATATCAAATGCATGCATTCATAGGTTGACATTTCAACATATTTTCCCTCTTGCCGATGTCGTTTCCGCCTGTGGTTACACGGTTAAAGTATGGACATTTTTAATAAACCGCATGAAGTCATTTTTTGTTTGTCTGTTCAATATCTTCGAGTTAAGGAGATCACTCGCGTAACTATAATTGCGACCGTTTTTAATCCCGTAGATAGAGGCGTTCAATTACGTACATTTCGCCTTAATCATATTTTTCTGTGCTTTTGCAATAATTGTTCAATACCTTTTAAAATTGAAAACAACATAACTTTGATTAGTTTATACAGATTTGAATCATTTCTTTCTGATGTATATCAAATACTAAAAGGTACATTGTATAACAGCTACATTGTATTTGGTACCCTTGTGCATAAAAGAGCCAAAGAAAGAAGAAGAAAAAAAAGAGGATTTTATTTCCGAGTACCGATAAACAATCCAAATAGTAAGCTGCGAAAGTAATTAGGAGCTACCATTTGATTTTTATGGGGCTAGGATGAAATTTGAAAAAATAGGGAGGACAGGAGTTTTGAGTAAAAAAAAGGCAGGATGAGACACTTGCAAAAAAAAATTCAGGATAATCTTTAAAAAAAAGACAGGACCGTTTAGAGTGTAAAAAAACGGCAGGACAGAGATTACAACTAAAAAAAAGCAGGACAAATTTTTCATCCTAGCCCCCACCCCACCCCCATAAAATCAAATGGTAGCTCCTTATGTTACACATGTCTCACTTCGACATAAAATCTTAAATGACAAACTAGTTTCAGTGGGATTTTTAAACCCAACGTAATGATCTTTCCAGTTGCTTTTGGGGTGCCGCGACTTGCCGCTCTTTTTAAACAATGAATCTATGGTACTTTAAGTGTCAATGGTTCATGTAAAAAAAAAGCGTTGTATTTGATCCAGATTTTCATTTTTCATGTTTGTTACATGATCATTGTATAATTTTATTTGTAGGTACCAGCAATATTTACGACAACTTGGACTACATCGACGACGAAGACGTATTTTTACCAGGATTGGTAGAAAATTCAGACAACGACATTTACAGCTGTGGCACGGATAAGGATTCGGACAAAGAAAATATTTTCGAAAATGACCTTCAAAATACCCCAATTCCTAATCTGGTATTCGAAAATAAAAATTTGACAAACTTGAAATCAGAAAAAAATTCAAACAGTTCAATTATGTTTTGTGGAGGATTGGTCAAAGATGAAAATGCAAACCATCGGTTATTGGTAAGCTGCAAGTCCAGCAATAAACATTCGAACGATAATCAAAGAAACATCGGTACCGATAATATCCATTCGTCAAAGTTAAAATGCTCTGTCAAACACTCAGAGAATTCAAAAAATAATAAACAGACAAAATCAGATTTATCAAACGGGTGTACAAAGAAATTTGAAGCAGAGAAAAGTGAGCCGATTAGCGATAATCAAAAACATTCCAGGAGTAGTTTTGATAAGTCAAAAAGTGCAAGCTCGTCAACACGTGACGAAATGTCGTCATCAGTTTCGTCGTCTCAAAAACGTCCATTAATGTCAAAACAAGCATCATCCCTTCAGAGGCCTTTATCAGCAACGAAAAATATGTTGAACAACAATTCAACAAATAATAGTGAACGTGTGTACAATCTAAATTTAATGCTGTTTTGTTTTCTTATTTCCGGTATAACATTTGCGGGATTATGCGCAGATGTTGCTCCTTTGAACTTTGTATTCTTAATCTTTGCTGGACAGCTAATTTATATGTTACTGAAATACATTTGTAATTACTCATAATTGTACATAAATTCATTATGTCAGGGTAAGTGTTTCCATTTGAAGGTCATTGTTTTTCGTATGCTACACAAAGATGTCTTTCAATGGTGAATGTAACACATTCGTCACAACTCGGGCGATTCCGTTCCTTCATCTGGATAGAAGAAGAGGAGCGGATTAACCCGAGGATTGCCGATTGGAATGTAACAGAGACACAATAAATATAAAAATACCATTGAAAAGGATTTATAATCGTCATATACTAGTATATAGATTGTACACGTGGTAATTGTTAAAATGAGTTTCTATTGTTCATTTTTCATAGCGAGGCTCGATAGATTTAGAACATACGTCAATTACATTAAAAAAAACTCATGAATTCTGTGTATTCGTAGAAAGATTATCGAAAAGGTATTGCACTTTCAATTGTATTCGAAGTAAGTCAAAGGTCGATATGTAATTAAATTTTAAACATATTGTGGTTAAAACGTGTCTGTTGAAGCACGCAATAATCGTGATTAAAATTTCTGTCGAAAGTCTAAAAAATAAAGTGTTCACCGTTATTTGTGTATTGTTTCATGTAAAGATATTTTTATACATGTGACAGCATTATTTTCATAACAAAACTATAATATATGGGTGTTTCATCAGGTTGAATGATAAAAATAAATTATGCAAATGCTTTTTCAATTATTACATGTTAAATGCCTCTTTAGAATAGAGCAGAGTTAATAGCTTAATCTAGATTACATATACGTATGAATAATGGAGATGTGGAGAAAGTAGCAGTCACACGGTAACCAAGCGACAAAACTAGCCAAATGACTAAGAGATATATAAAGGACAACATAACAGTCTTCTACAACGGAAATGTGTCCAAAATATGTACCAAATTATAAATCGTCTCGAGTCTATTAAAATATTATGAATAAATTTGATGTTTACTTGAACAACAATATGAAATAAGCACCCAATTCAACACAAATCATGATATAAGACAGTTAGGATAAGGTTTCTGACTTGTACAAATCTTTTCCACCAAATATAGTGGCCCTATTGCTTATGGTATCTTCTAAATAAACCAAATCACAAATAAGTCAACATTGTCCAATGGACCATAAAAAAATGTCAAGGTTAGATGAAACGTGCCAGACAGGCGGAAACCCAGTTGAAATGTAACTCTTTGTTAGAGAATATTTGAATTGTTTACATCGGTTTCTATGGACTTTAAAAGTTTAATAAAGGTGCACAATTTAAGATTTTATGCATCTTATATATATATATATGTGTTTTTACTTGGATTATAGTATGGAGCTTCAAGATATTTGTAATCTTTAAAATTATTAACAACATTCGATTGTGGCAGGATCAAATCCTAGTGGATCTTTTTTGTGCATTAGCATAAATTCCGCCGAAAAAAAAAAAAAATTCACAGAAAGATAATAGATTGATTTTTCTAAAGCATTAATTTGCATTTCTGCCCCGGCGATAGTTTTTTGGGAAAAAAATCCTAAAAATAATTGCATCGAAAAGAGAAATCGAGTGCACATTTTCATTTCGGGCGTGTTTGCGTTGACTTTTCTGTCTTGAAAACAGATAAAGCAAAAATGTTTGATACAGCACATCGCTTCAGATTCTATATATTTAGGCTACAAGTTGATTTAATAACAGTAAAAAATATGAAATATATGGGTCAAGTGAAATACCCTTCTAATGAGTCATAACAACAGAGTAGGTGTGTTCGAATAACAAATTTTTACTAAAAGTACTTGACGACAGAATTTACAACTGGATCTTAAAATTGCATAACTTCAAAAAACTTCATTTTTTGTGTAATCTAGGGTTGTTATTCTTCAATCTTTTTTTTAGTTTGCCCTTCCACGAAATATTTAATTAGAATTTGTTTAAATGTTTTGAACTTTCGAAAATTCCACCTGACAACCGATTAGACAATAGTTTTAAGTTGACTAAATGCAGAAAAGTACATTAAATGATTCTCTATAGCTAGTAGATACATTTGTCTTTTAAAATACAACTGGCATATAAGTATCGTAATGGTGCTATGAGGATAGATTTATCTGTTTTCAAGAGCTAAATTGGCAGCGCGTCATCCCTACAATGGCTTCCATTTTTACGATTGTAAAATTGACTGGCGTAATGGGGAGATATTTTTGACGAAGTAGAATCCTAACTGAGACAGACATGTACACATTAAAATCATACCATAACCAAATACAGCTGACATATTGCTAACAGTATCTGAGAAACAGACCTCACCACAAAAACTCAACACTGACCAATGAACCACGAAAATGATGTCAATATCAGATGATAGACATGCATGAAGGTTTGGAAGGGTGTCCTTCATTTCTGTATTCTTTAATTTTTTAGGGAATTTTTTCTCCATTCTTTATCTTTTCTCCTATTTATTCTGCACATTTTGCCCATTATTCTCTTTTCTGTAAACCCCATCCAGACCCTCATGCATACTTTACAATAATTCCTTACGCCAAATACCACGAAAATTCATACCAACGAAAATAATTGAATCCACAGAATGTACCGATTATCAGGTTGGGTGCTTATTGATATTGTAAAATATCAGCTGCGAGTCACACTATATGAAGCTTTTTGTCGAGCAGCTGATATTTTACAATATAAATATCCAGACAACCAGATAATCGATTTATCGGGTAGTATTTGCGTACTTTCAGTTTGAATGATAGAGAAACAAGTGTTTTCTTAGTTTCACCAGCAAACCGCAGGATGACTTGATAAGTTCGGGTCAAACTTATCAACGTCGGTTCATACATAATGACGTCGCTGATATGTTCGAGTCAAAGTTATTAGGGCGGGGTCAACGTATCAACGCCGGTTCATACATAATGACGTCGCTGATATGTTCTAGTCAAAGTTATTAGGGCGGGGTCAACGTATTTGACGTCTGAAAGCCGTTATATGTACCGATTATATCATACTATATGAAGCTTTTTGTCGACTGAGCGCAGCCAACAAGCAGCTGATATTTTACAATATAAATATGCAGACAACCAGATAATCGATTAATCGGGTTGTATTTGCGTATTTTGCACGAATCGATATAAACAAGTGTTCTCTTTGTTTCACCTGCAAACCGGAATATGACTTGATAAGTTCGGGTCAAACTTATCAACGTCGGTTCACACATTATGACGTCACTGATATGTCCGGGTCAAAGTTATTCGACATTTTCGAAAACTATACGATACCGACGCTTACACCTATGCCTATGCCTACAGGTAACCTTTTTGAGAGGGGGTAATCTCAAGGTGTACAACGACCACAGGCATTTATATTATATTTTTCTAATTTTCATTTTAAATACTGTATAAAACATTTATTTTGAATGATTTTCTACTTTATTGACTCTGTTTAGTATTGACCGATCTTACTTTTGTTCTTTGTAAAAAAAAAGGGGGGGGGCGTTGTGTAAATTAGTAGAACTGTAATCAAAAACAAGAACGTGTAAAGCATTTTATAGCGTGAAACATAACGTGTAAGTATATAAATGATATTATAAGTTATCTTTGTAATCATGGGTGTACGGAAGTTTACATCGGTGTTAAAAATACATTGTAAAATTCCGTACACCCCCGATTACATGTTTTCTTATGAAATGTTCCTGTACTAATTTTATACCTTGGTATAAAATTGAAAAATTCACATTTGAACACCGATGTCGCTGTGCGTTGTCAAATATAACTTTAATACATTCTTTTTTTTTTTTTTTTTGGCAAAATTTCGTTTTTTTGTAACTTTTGCATTTTTTTTTTCTACTTTTGTCATATATTTTTGTTGTTCAATTTTACACTTATGGGGGTTTTTAACGACCTTGACTGGCTATAAAGCCCTCGCACGGTTAATTTTACACTGCAACCACTTGAAATGTATATTTTCTACTTGAGTCACCAAAACAAAATAATTGACAAATGGTTAGAAGAATTTGACAAAGGCAATTTCACTGCTGTTTTATTTCTTGATTTTAAAAAGCATTTGACACCGTTAACCATAACATCTTATTATCGAAACTTAATTTATATAAATGTGATGATCACTCTGTTAAGTGGTTTTCATCCTATCTCTCAAATAGATTGCAAAGGTTAAAATTGGAAAAACTGAATCAGGATACAATAATGTAACATTTGGGGTCCCACAAGGTTCCATATTAGGACCTTTATTATTCTTAATCTATATAAATGATCTCCCGTTTACATTAGAACACACAGAGTCTGAATTATATGCTGATGACACAACTTTGCATATATCGTCCAAATCTATTTCAAACTTAAACTCTTGTTTAAATAAAGACTTTGAAAACGTAATTGAATGGTGTGCTAAAAACAATATGATAATAAATAACAAGAAGTCCAAATGTATGCTTATGGGATCTGAGAGAAAACTTGAGAATTGTAATGATGTCTTGTGTGTATTATCGCAAAATCAAACTTCATTTGACAATGTGGAAGTAGAAAACTTCTTGGTATCCATATTGATAAAAATCTATCATGGTCAATTCACATAGATAAAGTATGTGAAATTTTTTCAAGCAGATTATATCTGCTAAATAGATTAAAACGATACTTGCCTCGCAAAGGTCTTATCCTTTTTTATAACAGTTATATATTACCAATAATTGATTATTGTTGCACCATATGGGGTTTTACCGCAAATTGCAACATTGAGCGGATTCATAAACTACAAAAGCGCACAGCAAGATTAATTTTGAATAAGCCTTTTGATTATCCATCAATATCAATGTTTAAGGAACTTAATTGGATGACCATTTTTACGCGGATAAAATATTTTCAAGCCATTTTAATGTTTAAATGTATGAATGGACTCGCGCCAGATTATCTTACAAGTAAATTTACTGCGTGCAGTGATCTATATAGTTATTCTCTTAGGTCAACAACATCTGGACATCTTCATATACCAAGGCCAAAGTCTGAATACTTCAAAAAGACTTTTCAATATTCTGGTCTAATCATTTGGAATAGTTTGCCAAATGATATAAAGGATTTAAGACATATAGAAAGCTTTAAGATGAAATGTGCTAATCTCTTTATCACAAAACAAAATGAGTAGACAAACTTTACAAATTTTTTTTAGGACATTCTTGCCATGCTAGTTCTACAGTCTGTTTTCATGCTTGTGTATATACATTTGTAATTGTGTACATCTCTATTGTTGATTGTGTTATATACATTGATTGTTATATGAATTGTTCATTTAAATGTGTGAAGGCCTTGTGTGAGATTAACAATTGTATGTTAAATGAGTTACCTTCGTTAAATAAAGATTTATTGCGTAAACCCTGAGGGTTTACGCAGTATATATTGGACGATAGATGTAGTCTTTCGGAACACCGGATGTTATTCGGAACACTTCTGTTCTTTCTATGACCACCTTTCAAATACATGCGCAATAGCTTACTAATCTGTTGAATAAGCATTAGCATCTTAAGTTGCTATAGAGATATTTTACGTATGATCTGAAATTTATTATGATATAATATTTTCTTGCACACGATTACAAGCTGCTAATATTAACCTACATGCGTAGTATTTTAATTAGAGTCAAACGTTGAAACCAGCTGTGTTTAGATATGAGATAAGATTTCATGTAAACAATGCGCTTTATATTCTGAACGAGAATAATTAAAATAAAATCTTTAGAAAGAGTTTTAGTAGCATTTATTTTAGATTTTAAGTTTAGGAAGATGTACATGATGTAAAAAGCAAGCTATTATTTTTATACTGAAATTAAAGGAAGTCTTTCTTGCATATGATTAAATTACAGTTATTTTTGTGATTAAATATTGCAACTTTAATAAAAAAAATTGGTTATTAAAAATGTAATTAAATAGATATTGAATATGAAAAAATAAAATAAAACGGAAACCTACAACTAAAATATATTAAAAAAAAAATACACTTGACTATGCAAATGTTTTGTCGTTTTTCGTTTGTTAATACAATACATGCAAACATTAATTTGTTTCTAACTTGAACCTGTTTAAACGAATTTTTTTCAACGTTTATAAAAGTATGTTTTCAACAACATGAGCATGAATTATTGAAAGTTCAAATAGGATCAGAAAAGAATTATTAAACGATGTTTCTACTTCTGTAGCAGTTAGAAAATAACAACAAACGCCTCAAAACGTTTTCAAAACTTTAGTTAGTAACAATTGCACACTAAAAGTGCCGCTTTAATTACGATCATAAATCTTAAAATTAATCATGCATGCAATTTCGGTAGACTTAATAGGGTCAGCGATAAGATATCAAATGTCTATTTTAGATACCGAGTGATGACAGATGCAGATAGAGATAAGAACAAATACTTTCTATTTATAGTTACCTTAGCCACAAATACTTTCTTTATAGTTGCCTTAGCCAGGAACTAATTATCACTTCTGTAGTAATTAATTTTAAAATGTTCCTCTTTATAAAAACAAAATAATTATTTTTTGTGAAAACAATCAGATAATGAATTTTCGGTTTTAATAGATTATGTATAAATTTGATATTTAGGTTTTTATGCATGTAAAATAATTTTATGAAATTTTGAAGTTTTTTTGTTAATGATATTTTTTTAAAATTTTATCAAAAGCAACAAAGCTTTGTGTGATCATTTTGATAATGTACTGATATAAACGCGTTCTCTATAAATTAATTAAAAGCTCCTGGTCAACAGTACTAATTATCACTTCTGTAGTAATTAATTTTAAAATGTTCCTCTTTATAAAAACAAAATAATAATTTTATGTGAAAACAATCAGATAATGAATTTTCGGTTTTAATAGATTATGTATAAATTTGATATTTAGGTTTTTATGCATGTAAAATAATTTTATGAAATTTTGAAGTTTGTTTTATTAATGATAATTTTTTTTAATTTTTATCAAAAGCGACAAAGCTTTGTGTGATCATTTTGATAATGTACTGATATAAACGCGTTCTCTATAAATTAATTAAAAGCTCCTGGTCAACAGTTCTCATAACTGTGTAAACTAAACTTCCTCTGATGTCTTATATAATCGCTACGGTGTATGGGTTGTATGTGTTTCTTTGTGGTGTTAAATTAGCCTTGCAAAACAAATCGGTTGTTGTACTAATTAATTAGTTAACAAGACAGTAAGTAAGTATAACATTATTTTTAATTGATACTGAGAGATTCTTAATTATATAGAGCGACGCCTGTTGTTACCATTTGTTGCTGACATAATAGTTACATTGTAAAGTCCAAGCAGGTGTAGTGAGATGTAAACTTTACGAATGAGACAATAGCCTTTTCAAATGATTGTTTAGTAATCTAATTTAGAAAAAAATACTAAAAAAATAACATAGAAAATCTTGCGAGGTTAATGATTTTTCGTATTATAATAACGTTTTTATAATTTTTCAGTCGTTAACTACTTAAGGAAACCTTGCATATGACATGCTGTCGTATAAAACTGGTATGAAAGAAAAGAAATCGTTACAAATGAAATGCAAATCGGCGCAAATGCAAAACGCCGGTTTAAGATAAATTAATTTACATGTTCCTGTCTTAGTTAAAAAGTTTATTATACCCAGTTATATTTCTTCAAATGGTTGCTCGCAACAATAAAAATCTTTTTCTCCCCACCGGAGGACACAGAGGAGGGACGACATTGAAGGTGTCTTCAATTCACTGTATTTTTAAAGCCATTAATAATTTTGCGAAGTTAGCTCGCCAAAACAAATTATTCCTATTGTTTTCCTTAAATAGTTGTTCTTAAACCTTTTAAATTATCAAAGAGTCACTTTTAGCAGTAACGAGGATTTTTTAATGATTTCAAGCTTAGGTTGTATTTTATGCAATTGCATTTTATTGCAATTAAATGTTATGTTTTCCTTCATAATTGATTGGGCACTTATTGAATTATTCATTTTATTTTATAACTGTAAAAGTATTTGAAATTAAAATAAAAATCGGTTTAAAATGAAGCATTAAACAACTTATAAACATGCCAAAATTTCGGAATCGCAATTTTATAGGGGTGTACATTACGATAGTGATTTACTTATTTTGCTTAAGTACACCCTATTTTCATGTCTATCGCTTTTATATTGTAAATTATTAATTTTGAGTAACAATATAAAATACTTCTGTTTTAACTAATTATTGTTAGTTCATTTTAAAATTGTCTTTTCTTGCACCCCTAATAAAGAATGGTTGATTCCTACGATCCTTTATGTAAGTTTCACGTTATTTAAATGATATGCTTATTAGTGTAATTAATCTGATGGTCACGTGGTGTCGGGACGCTGGTCACATCGGTCTGTCTCCAGGTCATTCTGTTCCAAGTTGTGTTGAGAAGAAGTTCTAAGAACTATACCATGTAAAAGACACTTTTTTAAAAGTTAATGAAAGAACATGTTCAAATATAAAAAGGAACACCTTACAATTTTCATAATTGTGAATTTAAAACAAACTCATGTTTAACAAAGGGTATTCAGTGATAAATTCAGTTGTTTGTATATGTTAATTTTATTTTAATTTAAATTTCAATTTACTTTGTTTATTTGTAAGAACTTAAACTTTTCATAGCACAAATCACACAACTTTAAATTGCCAATGCTTACAACCCTAAGCATCACTAAAACCTTGCAGAGCAGGTGTAAGGATCTTAATAATACAATAACAAGTCCTTGTTCAAATAACTTTGAACATACACAACAGCTCAGGTGGATTCTGCTTTGTCTACCGGCCCACCAAAGGAGTGGACACCGGGTGGGCAAAAATTCTACCTTGTCCACTCTACCCACCCATAGGAGTGGGCATGTAGTTTCTTTTGTTTAATCTAAAAAACATGCAAGTACAATCACTTGAAAAAAGCAGATAAGCATTTGTAATCAATATTTTTACAAAAAAAGAGATTATAGCTAGAGTGGGCACGGGTGGGCAGGTGGAAAAAGCAAAATCAAACACAGGCTGTTGTGTATCTCAAATTCCCCCCCCCCCAAAAAAAACAGCTATTAAGTTTCACATATTGCATTTCTTTTTTATAAGCACAAAAATCATTAATTTGTTATTAAGCCTAGAAACTAACTCTTTTCTTAAAAATATCTAATATTTAATACCAAACATGCATTTTGGGTTTACGATTGCATTTCTTTTTAAAGAAAGCAACTTGTTATTATTATTATTATAAACGTCCATTACAAATCCTAAGACCTGTTGATTTACACAAATTTAATATACGCTTGTTTCATAAGCCTGCACAGATATCACTAATGGCAGATAATTTGTTCATTGGATATCTCCACAGTATTCCGAATGCTTTCTAGCAATTCAATTCGCCAATTGTTTATTCTAATGCAACACTGTATTCCGTTTGAATGGTTGCAAACGGAGACAATTACAAAAAAAAACAGATGGAAAATAATTAAACTAATGAGAACATTCGGTGTTTCTAGCTCCGATTCCGAATAAAAAAATATATATAAAAAATTACAGAATATGTATTTTTATCTCTGCAACCAAGTTTTACGAGATCATTAATTCAGTATGTTTCTCGACACTTTGATACGGTCCCTCTATATTTGTAGTCAGTGTAGGTATCGGTGTCGGTGTAAGTGTCTGTGTAGACAACTTTTCGAAAATGTCTATTAAGGCCGGGTAAACGTATTTGACGTTACAAAGCCGTGATATGCAATTTTATTAAGAGCTGAGCTGAATGATACAGACAGTGGGACGACCGATAAGCAATTTTATAAAGAGCTGAGCAGAGTGATATATACAGTGGGACGACCGATAAAGTTGACCTATTGCGAGATACTTAAGCAGAACAAATAAATTGACCAATGAACCATGAAAAAGATGTCAAAATTAGATGAAACCTGCCAGTCGGACATGTATACCTTACCGTTCCATATATCAAATGAAATTGCTTATAGTATCTGGGAAACAGACAAAAACACTAAAACTGATAAATCATCCCGATTGAACATGTAGAGTCGGTCGCCCATATTCGCCATGTACCCATTTTCGCCGTTATTGTTTTTGGCCGGGTGATAGCGCGTGTATTTTCGTGGTTTTGTCAAAATGGAACGCTGAACGCTGAGAACTTTTGCTCAGCATGAAAATATGATAGATGCATGTAATTCTATAAAATTTTACAACTGTATAATGTAAGTATGATAAGACAAGACACCATTGACGATAGAGATACACAACTTATCACGAAAACATACCTGGAAACTTGTCTAACAAAGGCTACTTTGGCTTTCCAAGTCATTTCATAAACGCCACGAAATGACTGTAGGTAACCGGGGACGAAAAATATATACATGGTCCAGAAAACACACTTGTATACATACATAAATTTATTTGTACTCTACTTTCAATTTCTATTTTTACATGCCAGTGTTAGAGGACGACCATTTGATATTCTGTGGGGAGGAGGATTTGTTTTGGATCGGTTATTTATTTTGTTGACTAAAGGGACAGATTATTTATTTTCTGCACTGTTGAAGCATGATTTTCATTTTCATTAAAACAAGGGACTGATTATTTATTTTCACAATTATTTTCTTAAACAAATAATACATGTATGGTCAAGTCATTATGTATCATTAAATCAGAATTAATCTTCCTCCTCTGGACATGCCGGAAGTGAATCTTCTGTATTCCAAACTGCATATATTGCATACATACAAGGTATTAAAGCTGGGCTGTAACTAGCCTCTTTTAAAAGTAATGGCAAACATATTTGCCGAGCGGAGCGAGGCGAAAAAATATTGGCGAAGGGTTTGGGGGCTGCTTAAGGCCCCAAGAAGCTATAGAAAATGATGAAAATCATGCTATCTGCGCGTTTCCCAGACCCTTTCTTAATCTGAAACAGAAGTTCTGTTTTAATTATTTTTCGACATATTTTGGTCTCAAAGCAAAATATATAGATTCAGTGTAAGACTTTTAGTTTTAAGGGACAACATCAAAGATGTAATTCACATAGCTAAGTATGTGGCTGCTTTTTTTATCTAGTGGTGTTTTGGCTTGCAGAAAATCTTTCATACCTGTCAATTATTTGGGTTTTTAAATTAAGTTGAGAGGGACTGATTATCATTGATATAACTATGTCAAGTAAGTTTTATAACACATTTCAATTACAACTTGATGTAGTTCCTAACTGGGATACAATTCAAAGAAGTTTGTAAAATTAGATAAAAGTCCTTAAATTAAATAAAACTCAAGTTTAAAACAAAATTACTAAATAACAAATGGAATGCAACACTAAGAGAATAAAGAAGGGCAATCAATGACAAAAGACAAAACCGGGACAGATAAAACACAAAACAACAAACAATAGACAAATAACACTGAAAACTAAAAATAAATGAGATACATGGATCCCGAAAAAGGGGCTACGTCAGAGGGTGAACAGTACTTGCTTCTTGCAAGACACTCGCCGTGAAAACAATTTGATATGAAGACAAGCTTTTGTTTTGAAATTTCCTACATAAGGCATTTGGCTTAATGTATTTACAGCCCTGTAATAGAAGGGAGGTAAATGTTCCTGAGATAATATACCTCAAGTTATATGAAACTCATTTTCAGACATTTCAAGTACATTAATATTTATACATTGTATTATTAAAAGATTTGGGAAGTTTTTCCCGAAAAATGGCTTAAAAGACCTGCCGAGTTATTTATTTTCAATACATCTTAAGTCTGGTTATTTATTTTCAAACTACCCCAGAACAAACCATTTATTTTTGTTATTATCAAGGCTGAGTTATTTATTTTCAAAATCCTCCTGCCCCCAGAATAACAAACGGTCGTCCCCTTACGACTAACGTCATCTTTAGAGTTAACAACGGAATACTCGTGAAAAGTAAAATCACAAAAATACCGAACGCCGAGGAAAATTCAAAACGGAAAGTCCCTAATCAAATAGCAAAATCAAAAGCTCAAACACATCAAACGAACGGATAACAACTGTCATATTCCTGACTTGGTACAGGCATTTCCTATGTAGAAAATGGTGGATTAAACCTGGTTTTATAGCCAGCTAAACCTCTCACCTGTATGACAGTCGCATAACATTTCATTATATTGACAACGATGTGTGAACAAAACAAACAGACATAATAGGTAAAAATGTCAAAAATTGGGGAACAGCAGTCAACATTGTGTTATAATCTTAATCACTATAAAAATGAATTTGATTCCGGAAACAAATGATTACGTACCATACCAAATCCTTTGTTTCCGGAATATGATCTTTAGGTAGCAATACACAGTTAGGAAAAAAAGTAAACATTTACTCTCGTAAATTTTAACATCCACTTTTCCTTGCTTTCTTACAAATTAAGCTTACTGTTTGTCATATATGTGCATATGTTTGTAATCAGTATCTTCCATAGATTTGATATCCAGTAGTTAAAATGGTAAAATATAGTTTCTTTTTGGTGTATCCATGGTAACAGTCTGCATCTATTTGCTATAAAATAATGCAAAAAGGGGGGTAAATTGTCACATATTTCCCAAAAATTTGGCCAGAAGTAGAATTTCAATCCCTTGGAGTGATACCTTTTCTGAAGCTGTTTACATATATATCTATCAAGAAATCAAATGAAAATCATGTCTTTCGTCTCATTTTTTTGTAAAATTGCGTCAAAAACTTCGTGTAGAAAAAAAGTGTTTGCAAACATTACATTAATTTCTGGACCTATGGCCGGTCTAGCTATGAAAGTACGGACAGTTTAACAAAAAATAGCCCATAAAACATGTAAAAAAGGCTAAAAAAGTACTCAGCTGTCTAAAAATGAATGTTATTGCACAATAACTTTCATATTTGAAAAATCCACAGGGGCCAAAATGCGAAACCACACTCCTAACTGTGTATTGCTACCTTAATCAGCGGCGGATCCAGGATTTGAGGATGGGGAAGGGCTTGTACAAAAAAATGCCGAGCGGAGATAGGCGCGAAAACTAGGGTGCAAAAAAAGGGGGTGAAAAATTATTTCATGCCAAAGCCTCAAAAAATGTTTACTAGGGCTTTTAAATATAACAAGTAATGGGCACTTGATTGACCTTATATATTTCTGATAGTTTTCCCAACCTATTCGGCACATATTTTCAAGCTGGAAACTGCGACCTATTCCAGAGGCACGTCCTATCACATTATCACATTGTATGTAGGAATTTGGCCTCCCCCACCCTTTGAGGGCATAAAAATCGTATCTGTTCGATGATTTACCAGTGCTCAATACTGGAATACATGGAATACAAAAATCACTTATCAACAAAATAAAAGATTTCGATTTAGAGTTTAGCCTTCATTTTCATTTTATATCTTTGCTAGATTTTATAGACGCGGATGGTTCAGAAACAATTAAAAACCTGTTTGCTTATTGATTCAAAACTTCACATTTTAGAGGATTTTTTTTTATTAACGAAAAGTGCTTAGAATCCACGTTATGTTGCATCTTCCAAAGTAAGGAACAATCACAAAGAAAAACAAAGATTATAAGAACATTTCAACAACAGTAAATTAAAAAAAAAAAAAAAAAAAAAAAAATAAGAATGACAAATAACAGTATAAACAAGTTGCTTTCTTTAAAAAGAAATGCAATCGTAAACCAAAATGCATGTTTGGTATTAAATATTAGATATTTTTTAAGAAAAGAGTTAGTTTCTAGGCTTAATAAAAATTAATGATGTTTGTGCTTATAAAAAAGAAATGCAATATGTGAAACTTAATAGCTGTTTTTTGGGGGGAATTTGAGATACACAACAGCCTGTGTTTGATTTTGCTTTTTCCACCTGCCCACCCGTGCCCACTCTAGCTATAATCTCTTTTTTTGTAAAAATATTGATTACAAATGCTTATCTGCTTTTTCAAGTGATTGTACTTGCATGTTTTTAGATTAAACAAAGAACTACATGCCCACTCCTATGGGTGGGCAGAGTGGACAAGGTAGAATTTTGCCCACCGGTGCCCACTCCTTTGGTGGGCCGGTAGACAAAGCAGAATCCACCTGAGCTGTAGTGTATGTTCAAAGTTATTTGAACAAGGACTTGTTATTGTATTATTAAGATCCTTACACCAGCTCTGCAAGGTTTTAGTGATGCTTAATGGATTTAAAAATACAGTGAATTGGAAGACACCTTCAATGTCGTCCCTCCTCTGTGTACCTCCGGTGGGGAGAAAAAGATTTTATTGTTGCGAGCAACCATTTGAAGAAATATAACTGGGTATAATAAACTTTTTAACTAAGACAGGAACATGTAAATTAATTTATCTTAAACCGGCGTTTTGCATTTACGCCGATTTGCATTTCATTTGTAACGATTTCTTTTCTTTCATACCAGTTTTATACGACAGCATGTCATATGCAAGGTTTCCTTAAGTAGTTAACGACTAAAAAAATTATAAAAACGTTATTACAATATGAAAAATCATTAACCTCGCAAGATTTTCTATGTTATTTTTTTAGTATTTTGTTTTCTAAATTAGATTACTAAACAATCATTTGAAAAGGCTATTGTCTCATTCGTAAAGTTAACATCTCACTACACCTGCTTGGACTTTACAATGTAGCTATTATGTCAGCAACAAATGGTAACAACAGGCGTCGCTCTATATAATTAAGAATCTCTCAGTATCAATTAAAAATAATTTTATACTCACTTACTGTCTTGTTAACTAATTAATTAGTACAACAACCGATTTGTTTTGCAAGGCTAATTTAACACCACAAAGAAACACATACAACCCATACACCGTAGCGATTATATAAGACATCAGAGGAAGTTTAGTTTACACAGTTATGAGAACTGTTGACCAGGAGCTTTTAATTAATTTATAGAGAACGCGTTTATATCAGTACATTATCAAAATGATCACACAAAGCTTTGTTGCTTTTGATAAAAATTAAAAAAAAAATTATCATTAATAAAACAAACTTCAAAATTTCATAAAATTATTTTGCATGCATAAAAACCTAAATATCAAATTTATACATAATCTATTAAAACCGAAAATTCATTATCTGATTGTTTTCACCAAAAATAATTATTTTGTTTTTATAAAGAGGAACATTTTAAAATTAATTACTACAGAAGTGATAATTAGTACTGTTGACCAGGAGCTTTTAATTAATTTATAGAGAACGCGTTTATATCAGTACATTATCAAAATGATCACACAAAGCTTTGTTGCTTTTGATAAAAAATTTAAAAATTATCATTAATAAAACAAACTTCAAAATTTCATAAAATTATTTTACATGCATAAAAACCTAAATATCAAATTTATACATAATCTATTAAAACCGAAAATTCATTATCTGATTGTTTTCACAAACAAATAATTATTTTGTTTTATAAAGAGGAACATTTTAAAATTAATTACTACAGAAGTGATAATTAGTTCCCTGGCTAAGGTAACTATAAATAGAAAGTATTTGTTCTTATCTCTATCTGCATCTGTCATCACTCGGTATCTAAAAATAGACATTTGATATCTTATCGCTGACCCTATTAAGTCTACCGAAATTGCATGCATGATTAATTTTAAGATTTATGATCGTAATTAAAGCGGCACTTTTAGGGTGCAATTGTTACTAACTAAAGTTTTGAAGACGTTTTGAGGCGTTTGTTGTTATTTTCTAACTGCTACAGAAGTAGAAACATCGTTTAATAATTCTTTTCTGATCCTATTTGAACTTTCAATAATTCATGCTCATGTTGTTGAAAACATACTTTTATAAACGTAGAAAAAAATTCGTTTAAACAGGTTCAAGTTAGAAACAAATTAATGTTTGCAGGTATTGTATTAAAAACGAAAACGACAAAACATTTGCATAGTCAAGTGTATTCTTTTTAATATATTTTAGTTGTAGGTTTCCGTTTTATTTTATTTTTCATATTCAATATCTATTTAATTACATTTTAATAACCAATTTTTTTTTTTAAACTGCAATATTTAATCACAAAAAATAACTGTAATTTAATCATATGCAAGAAAGACTTCCCTTTAATTTCAGTATAAAAAAATAAATAGCTTGCTTTTTACATCATGTACATCTTCCCTAAACTTAAAATCTAAAATAAAATGCTACTAAAACTCTTTCTAAAGATTTTATTTTTAATTATTCTCGTTCAGAATATAAAGCGCATTGTTTACATGAAATCTTATCTCATATCTAAACACAGCTGGTTTCAACGTTTGACTCTAATTAAAATACTACGCATGTAGGTTAATAATAGAGAGTTACAATAACTGTCTGACTTCGACCCGAGTCCGACTACGAGTCATAGTAAGACAGTTTAAATGACGGGGCTATCTCAAAACAATAAAAATTGTAAACATTGTGCTTTTATAATTTTATACTAATTGAAAAGTTGTTTTCGGCGATTTACCAAACTCCCACAAACTTCAACAATGGCTTTTAGTTTGTGACAAGGATGCCTACAAAGAGTTCTCATGAACTTATAGCAGTTCAACTCGCCAATAACGAGTTCAACGGAAACTCGGTATTCTGTTATAAGTCTGTTCAAAAGCAGAGGTGTGAATGTAGATTCATCTGAAAGTGATGAAACTGTTATGGTTCAATGTTGTCGTTGCGCAAATAAGTAAAACAACATAATTTATGAAAACAACAAGTCTTATTTATTTATCTATCATTGCTCCTTTAAAGCATGATTTTTGGATTGTACATCGTTTATTTGTGTTTAGTTGTTCTTGTTTTAGGAAGAACAAAATACGAAAAGTCAAACAATCGTAAAACAAAGAATAATTTAAAAATAAGAAGTGATATGATTTCCAATAAGACAACTTCCCACCAGATACCAAATGACTTAGTTTAAAACTACAAAATGTATAGGTTTGCGTATGGACTTCAACAATGAGCAAAACCATACCGCATAGTTAGCCATAAAGGATCCCGAAATGGCATATGTAAACAATCCAAAAGAGAAAACTAAAACGTATTCCCTTTTAATGCACAGTTCCAGAAATAAAATCAAAAAAATATATGGCTATATATTATCAAATAAAGTATTTCCCCTGAAGCCACACCCACCTCCATATCCCATCAATGTTCATCCCACACACTACTCTTCTTTTCTATTTCATTTTATCTACTTACCGGATGAAGTTAGTCATTATTTTGCGTCAGTCACCGTTTGTATCAATTGTTCTCAATTTTATGTTTTCTTTTAAAATTGTTAGATGAAAAGCTAATATAGAACACTCTTTCAATTGCTGAAAGGCTGAAAAGTTAAAGATCTTGTAGATTTGTCTATTTTGAAAAAAATAAGCGTCGTTTGGCTCTTTATCAGACTTGTTTTTGTACACTTCCTAAATCAGACAAACAATTGCAAGCTAACTTGACAGGGAGAATGATTGGAATGACTAAGAAGGTCAATGCTGTTTGAATATTCATAATCATTCATGTAACTAATGATTTTTTTTCTCATCAAAATAAATGCAAACAAAAGTATGCATTACAATTCACTCGCAGCTATAAAAAAAAGTTTTCTGATCAAAAACGAGTTGAAACAATTTGCAATCATTCAATTGAAAATATTTATCCTATCCTCCAAGATTATATACAATGGGAAAAATGTTGCTTAATAAAAAAGAAATACAAGCAAAATGAACAATAGTATTATTCAGTTCCTTTAGATAATTCATCAGTAGAATAGAGAACATACAGAAGTGATCAGATAACACGAGCGAAAGACTGTTGTGAAAGTATTAGAAAATCTGAAAAAAAATCTGTTATAAAGAGAGAATGAAAAAGCGTTTTCTTCAACCCTTCAGTAAAAAAATCAATTTGATGAATGGTTTTGTCCTATCACATTGCAACGCAAAGATTTAACACGGTAAAATTAATTAGTGTACAAATTATTTTGAGATCACCCCTATAGTTTACCTGTATGATTTGTAGTCGTACTCGTACTCTGACTCGGAGTCGGGTAGTTATTGTAAATCTCTATTAGCAGCTTGTAATCGTGTGCAAGAAAATATTATATCATAATAAATTTCAGATCATACGTAAAATATCTCTATAGCAACTTAAGATGCTAATGCTTATTCAACAGATTAGTAAGCTATTGCGCATGTATTTGAAAGGTGGTCATAGAAAGAACAGAAGTGTTCCGAATAACATCCGGTGTTCCGAAAGACTACATCTATCGTCCAATATATACTGCGTAAACCCTCAGGGTTTACGCAATGAAATTTAATTAAAAATATTGTGTAGTTCTTTTATCTGCAAATCTGTGTGCTTTTGATGTGTATATACATTTGTACATTTAAGAAATCGCTGGTGAAGAAAAAAGTAATAAAAATACGGATTTGTGGTATGCTTGCCAATGAGACAAATTATCCTTAAGGACACCCAATTCCCTACAGAGATCTCGAGTTGCCGTATCATCACAAGAAACTGTAGATGAGTACTTCAAGCTATTAGATTCTACTATTAACAAACTGGACCTCCAAAACAAACCATCACAAATATGGCATGCAGACGAGGATTGGTTTGGCAAAGAAACAGACCAAATAAAGCAAACAAAAAATATCCCCAACTGGAACAAAAACCCATACAGACAGCAAATGACTGATTACTAGCACATAACTTTATTAGCATGTGCATCTGCTGCAGGTCAGGTGGATTTATGCCCAATATGCTTATCTTCACAAAAAGTCTTCCCTGTGGACGTTACGCCTCTGAAATGCCAAAAGACTGGTTGTATGCCACATCTGAAAACGGCTATATCACTGAGATTTATTTGAAAACTGGTTTTAAAAGTTTTTATTCCAAGCATTGGCTTAAGACGTCCAAACCTTCTTATTATAGACAATCATTCTTCCCACTTATCAATTCCTGTCATTGATATGGCTATTGAACATAGTATATAGAGATTTTAGGATTGCCTCTGCACACCTCCCATTTCCTTCAGCCATTAGATCAAATTATCATCCGTTGAGAAGTGGATACAGTGAGCTTGCCCTGAATATTGGTTTAGTCAAAGCAGACATGGTAATAAAAAAGAATAAATTTGCAATTGTTCTACAATAGACACAAGATACGGCTTGGTCACCACATGTGATCAAGCAAGGATTCAGAAAGACGGGCTTGTATCCACTTCCAGTTCTGCCATCGATAAGTTGTTTATAAGACCGAATTCAACCACAACCATTCAAACAGAAGATCCCTAAGGAGCCAACCATGATCCTCACCGCCCGTACTTTGCTGCTTTGGTGTCGCTGAGTTAGCATTAGGCGAGACTAACCCGTTCTACCTGTACCGCGACGAACAACTATTAAAACGTGTCACGATGATCTAACCTGCGGCTGGGACGTCAACGCCGTTTACGCGACCCAATTCGTCTTCGAGCGCGGATAATATCTTTATTCAGAGAGAGTAACTCATTTGGATTACACCAATTTTCAATAAGGCTCTCTCAATACAAAAATAATTACATTAAAATAATATCGTCACATCCGCCGGAGTGTCCAAAGACCAAAATAGTGGGCTTTTCACAACTCTCAGCCACGGGCCTGTGCAAAAACGCGGGCTACGTGATCGTGTCAGAGGAGGACTCTCGGATGCTGCGCGACCACGCTGATATTAGTATGAGTGCTTTACTTCGTCCATCTGAGGTTGTCCAGCGAATACAAGAGGCTGTACTTCTACAACAACTATGTCAAGTATAGCGTGGGTCATATACGCTGCGGCGGCATTGATAGCCCGAGGAGCGGAAGCCTATGATGAGTTGTGTTCGAGCTGCGCCGACCCTCTCTACATGCGCGGCGTGGTCATCAACACATACTGCGTGCAGGCGTTGCCACCAAACAACCCCAATATCGCATTGGGCGTTATACCTAGGGCTTAAATACACGCTTTAAGTTTGATTGACTATGGGGGAAACAACACACACACACCCACACACATTTCAGTCGTAAAAGTTCGTAGATCCGTTTTTGTTCCTTCTGGCCAATCGATATCGTCCGTTCTCTTGACGCAGTACCGTCACTGCGTCGAATAGGTCGTCGAAGGGTAGCGTGTGCGGGGACATGTTCTGAAAGTAGAACTCGTGCACGCGGGGCAGCGCAAACCACCCAAAATTCCTTTTGGGTTTCTCTCCGTTGGCAAACATTGCCAATACGCAGTACACGAAGCACTGATTGGTCGTTTCGTGATGCAAGGCCTGTACCACGTCGTTTAGGTAGCTTATGGCCCTTTCCGGTGTCCCTATCAACATGCTGTCCTCGTACTCGTACACTCGCGGGGGATAAATAAAATGAAGAACGGTAAAAGTGACGCTACCAAAATTTGTACTTGATCTGAGTTTTGTAGTAATAAGTATTGTGTATAAGTTTCATAAAATTTGGTTGAGGCAAACTTAAGTTAGAAAACAGAAACGAAAAATTCAGCAATTTTATACCCCCGCTTTAAAAAGTGGGGTTATACTGTTTTACCTGTCTGTCCTTCCGTCAGTCCATCCATCCGATGAATATTTTCGTCGCATTTTCTCAGGAACTACTTGACAAGGATTTCTGAAATTTGGTTTCAGGGTTTATATAAGTTAGTTACACCGTGTGATGCGTTTTCAGATTCATCACTCAACAACTTCCTGTTTACCGAACACTTGTATTATTTTACACATGATAGCCAAGTTGAAAATTTTCGTCACATTTTCTCAGGAACTACTTGACAAGGATTTCTGAAATTTGGTTTCAGGGTTTATATAAGTAAGTTACACCGTGTGATGCGTTTTCAGATTCATCTCTCAACAACTTCCTGTTTACCGAACACTTGTATTATTTTACACATGATAGCCAAGTTGAAAATTTTCGTCACATTTTCTCAGGAACTACTTGACAAGGATTTCTGAAATTTGTTTCCAGGGTTTATATAAGTCAGCTATACCGTGTGATGCGTGTTCAGATTCATCACTCAACAACTTCCTGTTTACCGAAATATTTCGGCGGGGGTATCATCAGTGAGCAGTAGCTCACAGTTTTACTTGTTCCATTTGTAAAGGGGCATAATTCTAGAACGGTTAAAGAGACACCACCAAAATTCAAACTTGCATGATCTGTATTTTGTGGTAATAAGCATTGTGTACAAGTTTCATAACATTTGGTTGAGGCAAACTAAAGTTAGAGAAGGGAAACGAAAAAATTCAGCAATTTTTCCATTTGTAAAGGGGCATAACTCTAGAACGGTTAAAGTGACGCCACCAAAATTCAAACTTGATCTGCGTTTTGTGCATGGTAATAAGCATTGGTTTGTTTTATAATTAATCAAAGAGCTGATTGCTCTGAGGTGGAAGAAGATGCATAAAGGTAACTTGAATTACCATAAGAGCAGCCCCACCAAACCAGTCTGCTTTGTCCCATTATTGCTTTTGACGTATTTTTTCTTCAAAAATAGTTAGAATCATAACTCAACCAAAACTCACTACACTTAACATAAAAATCTGCAAATACTGTTGATTCAAATTAATTTTCTATAGCTAGATTCCATACATTCGTCTCGGAAAGGTCAACTTGATGCAATACAAATTCGCCAAGCAATTATAACATTAATCAATTTGGTTTCACTTAAAAGTTTTCTGTCAAAGGCAGATAGTTGACCTTTAAAAACTGGCTACCAAGATTTCAGTCAAGTTTGCTTAAACTAGGGTTTTCATTATAAACAGATATTGAAAAATTGTAAATATATCCAATGCAGATATGTGTCAGGCCAAGAATTGGGTTTTGTGCACTTACCAGCATTTCAAACTGGCTCCGTACTCGAGCCTCGATAATGGGTGTACCTAAATGACGAATAACGGTAAAGAGCTGGACTATTTAGTTGTTAAGATCCCGTTTTGGTCACTTATAAAACTTTGAATCGTAAGGAATAAAGACAATCATTGGGGACATTTCGAAAATGACTGACGGTGCATCGTTTGATGTGTAACACACCAGCAGAGTCACGTGTGCGCTTGACCCTTTATTATCGCCATAACATACTAAAATATTCTAACTTTCGTATTAAAAAACACGTTGTCTAAAACTGGAATATGACTTGACTGCATTAAAGATCTAAACGTAGACGGAACAACCCAATCCGTGTATTTTTTCAAGCATCATTGATTTGAAGTCATCCTCTCCACGAAGATACTTGACTTTAACACAAGATGGATTGTATGAATATATGCAATTCTGTTTATCAATATTTTGAAACTTTCGTACGCACAAATTGTCAATTAAATTTCCCATTTGTGCACATGCGTAGATATGTAACCAACATGGTTTAGATTAAACTGGACCCCTGTTGTGTTCACTTATCGCTACACTAATAGATGCTTTAGATGGAATGGCTGACCAGTTTAGGTTTAGATTAACCCGAATAATCCAGTTGTTTTATTCCCATTATTCCAATCATTAATCTACTATTTAAAGACAATTATTACAACAATCAGAGAATTATTATCAAGACCTATTAATGCTCCAAGACAAGCCATCAACTTTAAATTATTTTTTTCATGTGTTTCCATGAATTTCGAGAATTTATACCATGCAAATATCTGAATAAGTTTATTAAAATTGAATACCCTTAATATTAATATTTTTTAATAAATGAAAGGACGTATAAAACGTCATTGATAAAAGTAAGTAGAAGGAACTAAGGGCGAACGTACTCTATGGGCGAAAGAACTTAGGACGAACAGACCAAGGGCGAACATTTAAAAGGGCGAACCGACCTGATACCAAATTCACGCATGCGTACTACAATAATCTACATTAAAATATCCAGTTACAAGCAGAGTCTCTGTTACAAGTAAACAAATAACGTTCATGTAAGATGAGATGAAATCTAATAATTTACATATATAAAGGGTATATATTTTACATTAAAACATGAGAAACTATAATACTTACGATAGTGATTGTTTTCAAGCCTAACTTATAAATTAAATGATGTAGATGCTTAATCATGTGTAAAAATCGGTGTCACGAAATGGCACGGAAGTTATAATGAAATTGTAATACACAGAAAGAGATACGGCATACAACCTGGTAACGGTTCAATGATTTTACAGCCGGCAGTAAAGGCATTCAGAAGACTTGAAGTCTTCTTCCACCAAAACCAGTAATTACTTGGCTGAAATTCGTCTGCTAATTTGACAGGAAAGCCTTAAGGTATAAATGTAGATAAAGTTGTAAGTGAGTGAAGCCTGCTCACACTGTTATGTTATATCCTTATTATTTGATTTGAGATTGTTCGAGTTAGACGTATAAATTTTCAGTTAGAAAAATTCGTAATTTTGAGTTAGATTAATATTTTTGAACACAATGGTCGATCGCCCTAGAAGAGAGGGAGCGGGACATAACTATAAGAGTTTAGCAGAGTATGGGCTTCCAAGTTTAGATAAGCAAGTAGTCGAAGCCGAAGTGACACCAAAACTCCTAGCAGCGCCCGTAGAAGGTTAGAGGCCGCACAACTGTTGGATAGATCGTTTAACGAGGAAGAAAACAATCAGCAAAACTTAGGGATATCCAGTCCCTTATAGGTAAATTGAACTTTTAGCAACATGTGTGCGTCCTGGAAGGGTCATGTCTCGTTTACTTAACTGGCTACGTGAGGTATATGACAGAAAGGGTTACATTTCCATTCCGTCAAATATTAACAAAGATATTGTATGGTGGCAGAAGTTCGTCCCGTTATATAATGGGATCTCTATGATGTCGTTGGAAGAGTGGTCTAAACCGGATGAAATTTTGTCCTCTGATTCATGTATTACTGGTTGTGGTGGATGGTTCAGCGGTCGATTTCTTCACAGAACCTTTCCAAAGTTTATTCTAGAATATAAGCTTCACATTAATTGTCTGGAGTTATTAGCAATTGTAATTTGTTTAAAACTCTGGGGTCAATTTTTCAAGGGCCGATAAATACGAATATAATGTGATAATCAAGTGTCAGTTACAGTAATAAACACAGGAAGATCCCGAAATGAGTACTTACAAATGTGTCTGAGAGAAATATGTTACTTATGTGCACTATCAGAATTCGAGGTCCGAGCATGTCATGTGCCCGGAAGTGATAATAGAATCAGTGATTATTTGTCTCGTTGGCATTTGTCTGATTTGCATCGAACTCAATTTTTTAACTCAGTTTCCTCGAATTTAGAGGAATTTGAAGTTGAGGACAGTCTATTTACTTTTAGTCACAGTTGGTGATTTATATATATATAATTCCTTTTTCAGATGTTCAGTTTAAACAGAAAAGATGTTAAAAGTCTACTAAGTCTGCGTTTGCAGTAGGAACTAAGAAAAATTTAGTTTCACAATGGAGAGCCTTTTTGCTCTTTTGTTTTTATTTTGATGTTGCTCCTATTCCTGTCACTTTTAAAACGATTAACTGTTATGCGCAATTTTTAAGTCGATCATTCAAATATTAATGGTGTTAAAATTATGCATTTTTATTTAGATCTTCCTTTCCCCCCTTTAGATAATTTTGAATTTAAATTGTTAATGGCGGGAATTTCTAGAGTCAAACAACCCTGTCCTAGACAAGCTAGGCCTATTACTCCCGATTTGCTAAAAGAGATGCTTAAATTTTTAGACCTTGATAATTGTACAGATATTGTGTATTGGTGTTTATTTTTGTTTGCCTTTTTTCTTATGTCTCGTAAGTCTAATTTAGTGCCAGATTCTGTAGATTCTTTTGATTGTAAAAGGCAACTTACTAGAGGCAAAGTTTTTATGCATGAAAGAGTAGCTATTGTGGTGTTTGAATGGACTAAAACTATACAATGTGGTGAACGAATTTTAAAAATACCTTTGGTCAAAATAGATGATTCTATTTTATGTCCCGTTACTGCATACAACAGAATGTGCCGCATGATTCCTGCTCCTGAAGAATCTCCTGCTTTTGTTATCAAGAGAAATGCTAGTCTTAAAACAGTAACTTACAAACAGTTTCAATCTAAACTTAAGCGTATCATTTCATTGACTGGTCGAGATCCTCGCCTTTATTCTACACATTCTTTTAGACGGGGAGGTGCGTCATTTGCCTTTCAGGCTAGAGTCCCTAGTGAACTTATACAGCTGCACGGTGACTGGGCAAGTGATGCCTATAAGCTATATTTGAATTTTACTATGCAGGAGTAAATATCTGTTGCAGAGTCAATGGCCAAACTTTTATAATATTTTTTCAGACATAACCAACAAACATGTACTGGTGTTATCTGATTCAATCTGTAAGCATTTATCTGGTATTTCTAACATGGACCTTCAAGCTTACAGTGGTGCTCGTATTTCCACTATTAAGAAGAAACTGGATCATGGTGAAATAAACTTGAGTAACTATTCTTACTGTCTTATTCATGTTGGAACTATAAACGATGTAAGAGATTTTTCTGTAGATCGTATCATTGCTGATTTTAGAGTTATTTGTAAAATTTAAATCTTTGTCTCCGCATATCAAGCTTTATATATCTTCTATTTTACCAAGACCTGTAGATTTTGATTTAACTGGTTTTAAATGTGCTAATATTAATAGGCAATTACTTTCTGTATGTTCTAAATATAACATTATTTTTATAAAATATATAAAGGTTTCTTGTAAGAAGGTGTCCTATTAGGTCTCTTTTGCCTTTAAGGACGGAGGGTTGCATCTTAATGAAGCTGGTCTATACGAGCTTCGCAGATGCTTTCAACATGTTATCAATCATATATAATCTGTATAATCTACTTTTTGTTTTATGATAATCATCTTAATTTTTGTCTCGCCTTGACGGAGTCAAAAAGCGAGACTTAGGTATGCTGTTTCCGGCGTCGGCGGCGGCGTCAACAATGTATTAGTTTGTGATTAGGTCTAGTTCATGGTGAACCACTAGTGGTAGGTCAATGATATTTGGTATGCAGTTGTATTAGCATTGGCACATCTCATTACCATGGAGATTATTTGGCCCCGCCCCCTCAGTCAAGGTCTATTGACTTTGAAACTTTTCAGTTTACATGTATTAGTTTGTGATTAGGTCAATTTATGGGAACCACTAGTGGTAGGTCAATGATATTTGGTATGCAGTTGTATAAGCATTGGCATATCTCATTTCCATGGAGATTATTTGGCTCCGCCCCTTAGTCATGCTCTATAGACATTGAAAATTTTGTTAAGTTAACATGTATTAGTTTGTGATTAGGTCAGCTCAAGGGAACCATTAGTGGTAGGCCAATGTTAATTGGTGTTCAGTTGTATAAGCATTAGCACATCTCATTTCCATGGAGAATATTTGGCCCCGCCCCTCAGTCATGGTCTATTTACTGTGAAACTTTTGCTTAGTTTACATGTATTAGTTTGTGATTAGATCAGTTTAAGATGAACTGTTAATGTTAAGTCAATGATATTTGGTGTGCAAATTTATTGGCATTTGCAAGTATCGTTTCCACGGAGATTATATAGCCCCACCCTGATCATGACTTTGAAACTTTTACATAGTTTACAAGTTAATGTTTGTGTTTAGGTTTGTTTAAAGGAACGACTTTTATAAGTCAATGGTATTTGGTATGCAGTTGTATTAGCATTGGCACATCTCATTCCATGGAGATTGTTTAGCCTTGTACCTTCAGTCATGGTTCATCGACTTTGAATATTTGCATAACTTACATGTTAAAGTGTTGCTATTTTAATTTCAACATATCAAAATTACAAAAGGCGAGACATATCTCTGTGATAACAGTTTATTGTTTGTATGCTTTGTATATTGTTAGGTCATCGATGTTAATCTTATAAGGGAGCAATTTATCCCTTAGGATTTTGATCTTACAAAGGTGTGTGCTATCCTTTGGGATCATAAGCTTACTTGAAGTTATTGCACTTACAGGGGAGTCCGTCATATTCTCTGAGTGTGTCGTATAAAGGAAGTTTCTTATTCCTTTTATATTCAGCTGGAACTTACAAGGAAGTGTCTCATTCCTTGGGTTTCAATTCTTCTATTTGCGTGTGTGTATAATTTGTTTTATGTATTAAGTTTGTTTTTGTTAATCTTTTTGGCGGGGTGTTTGGCGCATTTTGTTATTTCTTTTGGGCCCGCTTTATTTAGATTATTCGTATGTGTATCTTTTGTATTGTATTATATGAATATTTTGTGTGTATATTATACTTATTTATGTATGCTTATATGTTAATTCAAGCTGCCAAATTAAACTATTACTGGTTTATATCTTCTTTATTTGAAAGCCCCTGTAATTGGGTATAAGTTTTATAACATTTGGTTGAGGCAAACTAAAGTTAGAGAACGGAAACCAACTTTGTGACGTGCATACGGACGGACGTACATACGGACAAGGGTAAAACTTAATGCCCCCTCCGCTACGGCATTTATAGTTCCGACATCCATGAGGCTGGTCATCTTTTTTGATCCAAGTCCTTTTTGGCCTCTTCAAAGACCTCCTCTCGCAAACGTTGTTTGGGGGTCGCGCTGGCCTCGACGTCTTCCTCTTGGTGGGCCTTGTCAACGGGGGATTCGTTGTTGTGACCGCCTAATTCGCGCCTGATTTGCTCTCCAATGATCTCGCCGATGGCTTTTACGTTTATCTCGCCCACACTTTTAAAACTGTTTAGTCTTTCGTCCATCTTGGACATCATTCGCTCCTCTATCTTGACCAGTTTTTCGTTCAGGACGTCTTCTCGACTGCCGTGGATTATGATGGTGCGCCGTCGTCGGAGTCTTCGTCTCGCTTGCGCCGTAGACTGACCCTAACGCCGTCTTCGTTCCGCCCATCGCCCAAAGAGGAGGCTATGGCGCGCTTATAGAGTGCTAGCATCTGATCCTAGGAAGCCATCGTGGTTGCCGCGTTGGTAGCCCGATCGCTGGCCTGTTAATACTCTATTTGCGGCGCGTACCTATGCAGACCGTTTTTTACGAGTTTGTTTATGCGCGTCGGCGACCTCAAGAAGGCGACGCAGTGCGCGGTAATGGCGTTCTGTAGCGTCTGTGTCGAGGCCTTATACTGCTTTGGAGGGAAGAGGCGCGACGTGCGAAATTCGACGGCGGTGCCGATGCGACCCGGTATGTTCACCAGCCCGACGTGATTGACGCGCAGTGTAACGTGGTTATGACTGACACTAATACTGCTAAAAACGTTCTTTAGATAGTGCTTGAACGTGATTCCCTCGGCGTACGTGCGCCGGTATGCTCGGTGCTGATCCCGTAAAGTGTTAAGCGTGCGTCGTCCATGCACCCTTCTACTATGATGCCTTGTTGCGGATGTAGTTGCGCCGACAATATGGTACCGACCCGACACTGGTTGTCGTGCGCTATCGTAACGGGCGGGCACTTGCGCAGCTCTTCCATCATACGATTGGCGTCGCTAGGCGACGCGTAGAATTTGGACGTCTCGCTCGGCGTTTGTGCACTCACGCTCGTCGTCGTGTTGGCAGTGCGGCGACTCGCAGAATCGAACCGGTAGCTGAGCGTTGTATCGCGTCGGGCATAAACTTGACAATGTGTTGGTGGGCGACTCCATGGGACACGAGAGGATCAAACGCGGGAGGCTCTTCTATTGTAAAATACATGTGAAGTTACAATACATTAATTAATAAGTTTCCATGGGAGATAACCTAAAACATTCTTTTGAATATAGTTCTAAGACCTTTCGAAAGAAAAATTGATCATCTCCAATGGAAACTTCCTAACAACGTATTGTAATTTCACATATATTTTACTGAATATAAAATGTTTTAATTCAAATGTCTGATTCTTATGAATATAGAAGACCTTTTCAGAAGAAAAATTTTATGAAAACTTAGTTTGGACATAATTTTTATAGCAATTCAAAATTACTACCCATCACCTTTAGCATGACAATAACAATAGAAATTAAAACTTAACATTGATTTTTCATAATAAGGAGCTGCCATTTGATTTTTATGGGGGCTAGGATGAAAAATTTTGTCCTGCATTTTTTTTAGTTGTATTCTCTGTCCTGCCTTTTTATTTTCACTCTATTCGGTCCTGCCTTTTTTTTTTTTAAAGTTTATCATGACTTTTTTACCTAAATTGTCATCCTGACTTTTTTTTTTTGCAAGCGTCTAATCCTGCCTTTTTTTTTACTCATGTGGCGGTTATGGCTTAATAAATATCTTTTCAAAATACCGTCATTATCTCCTTTCGTATACCTGTAGGTAAGATGGATAATATTTTATTTACATCTCTTTTATTACTTATTTCGGTCTAAATACTAGATAAAACTGTATGCAACTTTTAATATTCTTTCAAAAGACATTTAAAAGTATTATTTAAGAAAACTTTGTAAGCTTTTAAGTAAATTGTACCTTAAAGTACAATTAGTTTGGAATAGTTATAATTCTAGGTGTGTAAATTACACATTGTCGAATAAAGGTATTTATACTTTATGTTTAGACCATGAGATTCGTATGAATTTCAATTTCATTCTTAATTAACATTTAGAAAACTTTGTGTATACAAAGTTGCTTTTCAAGTTTAGAGTTTTGATGGAGTAACTTAGTGTAAACTTTCCACTTCAATTTTGCATTTAAATTTTTGCCTTTTTGTTTTAATAAAGTTGTCTTTAAAATGTAAGAAAAACCAATTAGTTTAAGTTACAAATTTGTTACCACAGCGTGTTCTTCTCGTTTAATATGAAGGTCCTATTTTTACCTTGCCAGTACTACCCATAGTTTATAGCCATATCCGGAAGCTTTTACACTTGTGTTGATATTATTTGATCAGTATTTTGATAATCTTTTGACAAACTTTTGATAAACTTTACAATTGTTGAACTACTATTTTGTACTTGTTGAATAACGATGTTTTGTTTTATATAAAGTATAAGAACTTTACAAATTCTTGAGTCTTATTGCCAGTATAATACTAGCTCAGATCCCAGCGGAACGAACTGACTGAATTACCGAAATATAGAATTGCTATCTGGGAACACCACTTGATTTCGTCCGTAGGTTAACTAGGTTGTTTGAGGTCTGTCGTCAGTTGACCTAAAGGACTTAATAGATTTGGACTTATTGTGTTTTGGTTGGTAAATTCAGATCCTTCGTATACATCGGGGTACGGCAACATATAGCTGCCTAACCCTCCTGTTACACTCAAAACTCCTGTCCTGCCTATTTTTTCAAATTTCATCTTAGCCCCCATAAAAATCAAATGGTAGCTCCTAACATTGAAGTGGAATTAAAAGTCTTATAGGCTTGTAAGTATGCTTTATTTCATCACCTTGCACTTTCACGACTTTACTGTGGTTTTCTACAGCAGTTTGTTCGAATTTCTGACCAGTTGAACAGTTTGGTTTAATAAAACAAATTGCAATTCCCTCAGAATTTTGAACAAATTGTAATAGGTGGAGAGCAACACTAACAGTAAATAAACTTATTTTAAAAGGTTACAAATTCAACACTGTAATTAAATCTTTGAATATTGTTTTTATTGGTATTAATTATTGGCTTTGAACTAGCTGTCAGTACTCTCAGATCTGTACTTGTGTCTTTTGTTTGTTGGGTTGTAAGAGTTCCCGGTCACGTCCACTGTGTTTTTATTAAATGTATTCCATCTTATGAGTTAAGTCTTTTCAACTGATTTTAATAGTTTTGTTCTTATGTTGTACCGTTACAACCACTGTCCCAGGTTAGAGGGGAGGATTGGGCGCCCACTAACATGTTTAACCCTGCCAGTCTATATGTGCGTGTCCCAAGTCAGGAGCCTTTAGGTAATAGAGTAGTTGTTGATCATATGTGTTGTCTGTTTTGTTCTGCATCTTCGCTAGCCAAAGATAATGACCAAGTTCCCTCAGAGGAGGGACTGGATCGTAATCCATGGCTAGCAAAGATGAACAGTTGCACCACTGTCCCAATATTAGGGGAGGGTTGGGCGCCCGCTAACATGTTCAACCCCGCAACATTCTTTGTGTATGTGCCTCTCCCAAGTCAGGAGCCTGTAATTCAGTGGTTGTCGTTTATTATTTTGGACATAAATTAGGCCATTAGTTTTCTCGTTTGAATTGTTTTACATTTGTCATTTCAGGGCTTTATAGCGGACTATGCGGTATGGGCTTTGCTCATTGCTGAAGGCCGTACGCTGACCTATAGTTGTTAATTTCCGTCATTTAGTCTCTTGTAAAGAGTTGTCTCATTGGCAATCATACCACATCATCTTTTTTTTATATTAACATGAACCATGCGAATGAGGTATAGAATATGATACTGGCAGGCTGAAAATGAGGTCAAGGTCAAATGTACACCTTGCAATCATTCCATACCCTAAATACAGTTAATCTAATGCTTACAGCATCTATAGAAGGAACCTGATCATGCAACTTTAACCTTGATCACTGATCTGATGATCAAGCAGACTTTGAAAGGAACACATACTAGTATATAACATAAAGTTATCTTATTACTCAGTGTAGCATCACCACCAGATAAAGGTACCCCTTAAAAGGTGGAAAAAAACAAATGCGAGGTCGTTAGGTTATATTCTATCATTTGCTGACAAGTAAAGTTTTGTGATTCTGCTTCCCAATTCATTGTAATGTATCTACTATTTAGGGCCGATATGATCCTTAATTGGCTTTCTCTTCAAATTGTCAGAATCTGCTGTTCAAAGAAGCATGTGACGAGTTCAAAGTTGTTAAAAACACATTTATCCTTCAACTACTAGTATTCATTTTAAGTTTTGTAGAACAAAATTATAGTTATTTAAGGTTTAACAACCTTGTATTACTTAATAAATATTGTTTTCACAGAGAAATTCATGTTAGCACATGTAAATCCGATAGTCTTACTGTAATTTCAGCAATTATCATTTGTAAAGGGCATAACCCTAGAACGATAATCAAAGTGCTTGTAAGCACTGAATGGTAAAGATTGCTTTAATTTATCATTAGGAAGTAAAATTGAAGATTGCATTGTATAAAGCATTGGTTGTAATTGATTCAACTACCATTCTGGACAAAGAAAGATTTTTCAAAGAAAACTTTAAAATATTTTTAGAATTGAAGGGTAAAAATTGCTTTAATTTATCAGTGGAAGGCAAAATTAAACATTGCATTGTATGAAGCATTGATTGTATTTGATTCAACTTTAATCATGGACAAAGGACGATAACTCCAATTTAAAATAAAATGCTCCGCTGGGCGCAGTTTGATACGACTGCAGAGGTTGAACCCTGAACAGTTGGGGCAAGTATGGACACAACATTCAAGCTTGATACAGCTCTGAATTTGGATTGTGATTAAATATTTGACACAGCATCATAGGTTTCTGACACAGAATGAATGTGGTCTAAGACTTAAAATTTTTAATTTACCTATTATGGTCCAATATCCAGAATCTAAATACATGGTTAGATTCAGCAAATCAAAGAATCCAAAGAATTCAATTTTGATGAAATCTATATATAAATCAGAAATAACAAACTTAAATGGAAAATTTTAAGGAAAAAAATCCCCCAAATTTTTTTTAACCCCCTTATGATTCATCACCCCATTTCTCAATCCAAGCCTTCCCTTTGTGGTATGGTACCTTGTAGTACAATTTCAGAAAGATCCATACACTTACACACAAGTTATTGTCATGAAACTAGAAACATGCTTGTTTTTTGCCCCTTATTCCTAAAATTAAGAGGCAATTACCCCCAAAATCAATCCCAGCATTCCCTTTGTGATATGGAACCTTGTGGTACAATGTCAGAAAGATCCATACACTAACACACAAGTTATTGTCTGAAAGTTACAAAAATGCTTATTTTAGGCCCCTAATTCCTTAACTGTTGGTACCATAACCCCCAAAATCAATCCCAACCTTCCTTTTGTGGTATTGAACCTTATGGTAAAATTTCATAGAGATCCATTGACTTAAACTAAAGTTATTGTGTGAAAACCAATGTGTCTCCGGACGACGACGACGACGCCAACGTCATACCAATATACGACTGCGGTCGTATAAAAATACTTGATATTTTTAGAAAAAAAAAACTGAAAAGGGCATAACTCTAGAACAGTATAAGTGATGGTACCAAAATTCAAACTTGATCTGTATTTAGTGATAATAAGCATTGTGTATAAGTTTCATAACATTTGGTTGAGGCAAATACAGTTAGAGAACGGAAACCAACTTTGGGACGTACGGCAGACAAGGTTAAAACTTAATGCCCCCTTCGCTATGGCGGGGCATAATAAACAACTGCGCCATGAGCGCATGATACGCCGTCATTTTAAGTTTTAAGCAATAATCATAAATTGTTTTTGAGATATGGTGCGACATGTAAAACCCCATCCCCTTTTTACAAAATACTCAATAACTCAAAATAAAATTTTGAATCACCACCAAAATTATACAGATCTTAAGGTTAATATAACTAAGAAGTGTGTAAAGTTTTAAGCACTTATCATAAATCGTTTTGAGATACGGTGCGACATGTGAAAAAAAAACACCCTGTTTTAGTTACAAAGTCCCGTAACTCAAAAGTTTTAATCTTATTTTCACCAAAAGTATACAGATCGTTTGACCATCATAAGGAACAACTGCATTTAGTTTCATGAAATTTGGATGAGTCGTTCTCAAGTTACGGTGCGACATGTTTACGCGGACGGACAGCACCCTGTTTTAGTTACAAAATCCCGTAACTCAATAAGTTTTAATCTTATTTTCACCAAAAAGTATACAGATCGTTTGACCATCATACGGAACAACTGCATTAAGTTTCATGTAATTTGGATGAGTCGTTCTCAAGTTACGGTGCGACATTTTACGCCGGACAGACGGACGCTGGACATTTGTGTACCATAATACGTTCCGTCAAAATTTCGACGGGCATATAAAATCTCTCCATTTGTAGACAACAGCACCTAACAGACTTATCTCCTATGCTGTATTTTTGACAATTAATTTTCTTCATTAACAATAGCATAATCAGGAGGCAATACACTGACAAAGAATACCCTGATCACAGCCAGGTTTTATTTTTTTTTAATTTTTAGTCCTTTATTTTCCAGGCAGGATAATTCCATCATACTGAAAAGAGAAAAAATAAACAACATACAATTCCGTTTGTAAAAATGAAATGCGACTGAAAATAATAGATATGAATCTAACTGGCAAAGGAGACAATCAGGTTAGCTTTTTCTGTTTTAATGTCAAGCTATGAAAGTTTATACAACAGTTATTTTTCAATTCTATTGGTGTAGAAGTATTCTGTTCAGTTTCCTTGTAACACTTGTTCATTTTTCTAGTAAAAAGTTTTCAAGATATATCATTGAATATATAACATAATATAAGTTGCATGTGATGACTTGCAAAGTAAAAACAACAAACCCAGGAAAATTCAAAATGGAAAGTATGCACTTAGGGCTATTCCAGAAAAAAAATTGTAAGGGTTCCGCTGAACCCAGTGTCTCGCCTACTTTTGCTGTTAATCACAGGCTCAACAAAAATGAGGAAAAAATAAATAAAATATTCCTCTCTATACTATCTTTTGATTGTAAGTAGCTTCTGTCCAAGTTTGGTAAAAATCCAGGATAGTTTATGAATCTAATAAATGTTTTATAACTGCAGACTGTATGTAATGTTAACTGGAAGAAAAACTAAGTCCATTTATAAGTAAAATACGGAAAAAATGGAACAACATTTTAACAAAATTTCCTTCTAGTTACTAGCTTTTAATCATAAACAAGCTTCTGTCCAAGTTTGGTACAAATCAAAGATAGTTTAAGAAAGTTATTAAAATTTTAAAAACTTTAACCACAGAGTGAATGTAATGTTAACTGGCAGAAAAACTAAGTCCATTTATAAGTAAAATACTGAAAAAATAATAATTTTTTTTTACAAAATTTACTTCTGGATACTATCTTATGATCATAAACAAGCTTCTTTCCAAGTTTGGTAGAAATCCAGGATAGTTTAAGAAAGTTATTAAAATTTCAAAACTTAAACCACAGAGTGAATATAATGTTTCTTGGCAGAAAACTAAGTCCATTTATAAGTAAAATACGGAAAAATGGAATTTTTTTTACAAAATTTACTTTTGGATATTATCTTATGATCATAAACAAGCTTCTGTCCAAGTTTGGTAGAAATCCAGGATAGTTTAAGAAAGTTATTAAAATTTCAAAACTTTAACCACAGAGTGAATATTTGTGGACGCCACGACGACGGAATGTAGGATCGCTATGTCTTGCTTTTTCGACAAAAGTCGAAGGCTCGACAAAAACAATATGGGCGGTTTGGAAGGCACTTTTTAATGGCCATCATCCATACAATTGCATTTTACTTTGCATACATAAACACACAATTTGTTCGTGACCTGCCCTCGCCAGTACAATAATAATTAAAAGTGCCTTCAAACCCCCTCCATATATTTTTTTACTCGTTATTGGAAACCCTACTGTTGTGAGTTTTATGGTGCCAGGTTTCAAAACAAAAAAGAATTTTCTAACTTTTGCATAGGCTGTCCCATATTCATTAGTATCCAAAACTACCAAATCAGATAGTTCAGAGTTGCAAGCATGATATTAATATAGCACAAAGTAAGTCAGGCGACAGAAACTGTTCTGTAACCCGTGCCAGTGTGCAGAGTATCTAAAATCTCTCAATACTAGGGACTAGAGCTTAGGCAATAATTTTCCCATTTTTTTTTACTGTATGACAACAGAACATATCGAAAATGGAAATTAATTTAATAGATTGGAAGCTGGTTTAAAGTTTATTCAAGGATGGAGGGTTTATATTTTCAAATTAAGTATGTTGTTAGTATTCTTTCTGTGCTAGATTTCACACTTTGAAAGTTTTAGTTTTATACAAGGTCAGCAGTGATATTATGGACGTAATTTTATAAGAAAATTTAGTTATTATTGTGTATGTTGATGATATCTAATAATATCAGAATTTTCTACTGTGGACAGCCATCCCCTCCAAATTTAAAATAAAATAAACCTATGATATAAGATTCATAAAAATCTGGCAAGAACTGTACATGTGAGAGCTCACAAGACCAGAGGGACGGTATTCCCATGTCCATAGAGTAACTAGGGGGACAATAAATATATGTGTTGTTAATGATCATAGGTCAGCAACTTAATTCTTTTTTTATTTCATTGGCAAAGGTTTAACCTACTAATGCAATCATTGGTAATGCATCTATCTATATTTTCATTTAGTGTGGACATTTGTTTAAGTTGTTTTTGTCAATTATATTTTTACTTGCTTTTCAACAATACTTGTTGACAATGTTTAGCACTAAACTTGCAGTTGAACAAGAACAAGAACAAGAACAACATCTCTGTCAAGAACAATGACTGTGAAAATATAATTTAAACAATTTTCAGTGAAAACAAGCATTCTGTGAGTATTGCATGCCAATACATAGTCAACTACCAGTTAAAAATTCATTGTAATGGAGCAAACCTACCACTAAATTCTTCAAACAATTTACAAAAGAAAAGGAAAAAATCCAAAATGTCATTTATCTTAATACAATGTCTTTTACAAATCTTAAAAAAAAAAAAAAAAAAGTTATTTCCAATTGAACAGAAATCTAGTAATTAATAAGTATTTCATCAAAAATTTAATTCTAGGGAAAGGACTTTAACTGAACAAGGAGAAAAGCTAAAATGGTGAAAATCGAACTTGACCTGTAACTTGCCATGGTTAAACAATACACCAAATATCAAATCAATATCTTCAGGCATGAAGGAAAAAAGTCTGGAAAACTGATTTGCCGGACTGACGGATGGACAGACGGACAGACGGACAGAGTGCAAACCTAAAGTCCCCTTCGACTTCGTCGGTAGGGGACTAAAAAGTTAAGGTTTTAAAAAAAGATGGGTCAGGGTATCGTAAACACACTGTTTCTTTTTTGCCACATACATGTCCAGGATTTATGTTTTGTAAGCAGTGTCAGCATAAATGACCTAGTTCTTTCTAAATAGCTCGTAATCAACTTTACCTTTTGTTGGAACCATTTCATTGATTCCTCTTTATAAACTTTATGGGTAGGTCCAATCTTACTCTTTCTTCGGCGTCTTTGTGAGATGTTGAAACCTAAAACACCAGTAATTACTGTTAGCAGGCTCAATTAGATATATATCACATTACATAACATTGTTCTGAAAAGTAGGCATAACAACATGGCTTAGAAACACTCCAGATTTTAACAACTATCAACAGTCTGCACCGTTAGCCACTAGTCCGATGCCCCAGATCAATAAAATTTTATTCATAGAATTGAGAATGGAAATGTGGAATGTGTCAAAGAGACAACAACCCGACCAAAGAGCAGAAAACAGCTCAAGGCCACCAATGGGTCTTCAGACTATTAAGTTTTTGCACAACTTTGTTTTTGACACTTCAGGAAAATGTTGGAAGAATGGGAACTCAGACTAGGAGTTGGAAAAGATTTTGGTGCAGACTGATCATTGAATGTTCTGTACCTAGATGCTATTAGTCCTTACTTGTACCAATTAGAATGATATTCAGTTTGATAAATTAGTGGATAACAGTTTTCATGCTTTTAGACAGTGCACCCAACACATTTTTTCATGTACTATCATATCAAATGCAATGGCCAATATATATTTTTTTATGACTATTAGCATGACTTGACAAAGCAAGTTTCCACAGTATCTTTCTGAAATTTAAGAATATTGAATTTTATTCACACTTCTGGTGTCCAAACCTAAGCAAGCTTTGCTCTATTTGATTCTCTTCATCTTGAAACCAAAGAGACAGTGATAAAATTTCAGTCAACCTCAGTGTTCTCAGAAATTTCTTAAATAAACCTGGTGAACAGGAAATTATGAAATACCATCTTATTTCTAGAAACTATAGCATCTAATCCATAACGCTATCTGTGAGAAACTAATTTCAGATAGCATCACATTACCATGATGCTAAAAGACCCTTGGGAGAACACCAAACCTAAGTTCAGCTCAAAAGGAGCTTACTTAAAAACAATAAAGGGGAAACAACTCCAATTTGCACAAAACCTAATAAAAGTTTACTGAATAATCAGTTTTCCTGATATATTTCTTAAAACATATCTAAAACCTGGAAAAAATTTACTGCATATTTCATTCATAAGCCTGCTTAACTATATAACATGTTTATTTCTGTTTATTCGTACCTGCTCGTCCTAGCACTATGTAGAAATCCATACCATAGATACCAATTCCAGGATCATACTTGATTCCTAAATCAATGTGTTCTTGAATACCAAAACCAAAGTTTCCAGTTTGGGAAAAGTTATTTTTCCTCAACTCGTATTCTCTAACCTGCAATAGAAAGATTATTTCATGTTAGTATAATGAATGAAAAATTTAAAATTAAATAAAATGCTCCATGAGGCGCAGCTTGATACGACCGCAGAGGTCGAACCCTGAATAGTTGGGGCAAGTATGGACACAACATTCAAGCTTGATACAGCTCTGAATTTGGATTGTGATTAAATATTTGACACAGCATAGGTTTCTGACACAGAATGAATGTGGTCTAAGAACTTAAAATTTTAAATTGGACATTCACCTATTATGGTCCAATATCCAAAATCTAAATACATGGTTAGATTCAGCATATCAAAGAACCCCAAGAGTTCAATTTTGATGAAATCAAACAAAGTTTAATTTTGGACCCTTTTGACCTCAATGTGGACAAAGTTGATAACGGGCCCAAAAATCAAAAATCTAAATACATGGTTAGATTCAGTATATCAAAGAACCTCATATATTCAATTTTTGTTGAAATCAAACAAAGTTTAATTTTGGACCCGATTTGGACCAACTTGAAAACTGGGCCCATAATCAAAATCTAAATACATGTTAAGATTCAGCATATCAAAGAACCCTAAGAATTCAATTTTGTTAAAATCAAACTAAGTTTAATTTTGGACCCTTTGGACCTTAATGTAGACCAATTTGAAAACGGGACCAAAAATTAAGAATCTAAATACACGGTTAGATTCGGCATATCAAAGAACCCCAATAATTCAATTTTGATGAAATCAAACAAAGTTTAATTATGGACCCTTTTGACCTCAATGTGGAAAAATTGATAATGGGGCCCAAAATCAAAAATCTAAATACATGGTTAGATTCAGCATATCAAAGAACCCCATATATTCAATTTTGTTGAAATCAAACAAAGTTTAATTTTGGACCCCGATTTGGACCAACTTGAAAACTGGGCCCATAATAAAAATCTAAATACATGTTTAGATTCAGCATATCAAAGAACCCTAAGAATTCAATTTTGTTAAAATCAAACTAAGTTTAATTTTGGACCCTTTGGACCTTAATGTAGACCAATTTGAAAACGGGACCAAAATTAAGAATCTAAATACAAGGTTAGATTCGGCATATCAAAGAACCCCAATAATTCAATTTTGATGAAATCAAACAAAGTTTAATTTTGGACCCTTTGGACCTCAATGTGGACCAATTTAAAACGGGCCCAAAATCCAAAAACTTAATACACGATTAGATTCAGCATATTAAAGAACCCCAAGAGTCCAAGAATAAAACCCCATTGAAATTGGTCAAGAAATAAGCAATTTATACAAAGTATCTTCTTTACACAATACTGTGCAATTGCATATTTCTTGCAATTGCGCAATACTGTGCAATTGAATATTTCTTGCTATTATGCAATACTGTACAATTGACAATTTCTTGCTATTGCGCAATATTGTGCTATTGGATATTTCTTGCTATTGCGCAATACTGTGCAATTGAAGATTTCTTGCTATTGCGCAATACTGTGCAATTGAAAATTTCTTGCTGTTGCACAATACTTATTATATAATAATTTACACATCCTGTAGGTGTGTATCTCCTGCCATATCATTATGATTTGCTTTTAAATATAAATCAGAAATAACCAACTTAAAATGGAAAATTTTAAAGAAAAAAAAACCCCAAATTTTTGAACCCCTTATGATTCATCACCCCAAACTCAATCCCAGCCTTCCTTTGAGGTATGGTACCTTGCAGTACAATTTCAGAGATCCATACACTTGAACACAAGTTATTGTCTGAAACTAGAAAATGCTTATTTTGGCCCTTTTGGCCCCTACATTGTAGTTCCTAAACGTTTCAGACAATTACTCCCAAACTCAATTCCAGCTTTCCTTTGTGATATGGAACTTGTAGTACAATTTCAGAAAGATCCATACACTTACACACAAGTTATTGTCATGAAACTAGAAAATGCTTATTTTTGCCCTTTTTGGCCCCTAATTCCTAAAATTTTGAGGCAATTACCCCCAAAATCAATCCCAGCATTCCCTTTGTGATATGGAACCTTGTGGTACAATGTCAGAGAGATCCATACACTAACACACAAGTTATGTCTGAAAGTTACAAAAATGCTTATTTTTGGCCCCTAATTCCTTAACTGTTGGTACCATAACCCCCAAAATCAATCCCAACCTTCCTTTTGTGATATTGAACCTTATGGTAAAATTTCATAGAGATCCATTCACTTAAACTAAAGTTAGAGTGCGAAACCAATGCGTCTTCGGACGACGACGTCATACCAATATCGACCACAAAATTTTTTGCGGTCGTATAAAACTAGAGGCTCTCAAGAGCCTGTGTCGCTCACCTGTATTTACTGATGCTTTGGAAATTATGTAAAATAAGGTTAAAATCATAATTAATAGTATTAGATATTAGATATTATAATGATATCTAAGATAATAACAAAAACTGCAAAATTTCTGTAAAATTACTAACTATGGGGCAGCAACCATACAACATGTTGTCGGATTCGTCTGAAAATTTCAGGGCAGATAAATCTAAATCTGATGAACATTTTGCCTCCTGTCAGATTTGCTCTAAATGCTTCAGTTTCAGAGATATAAACCAAAACTGCATTTAACCCCATGTTCTATTTTAACCAAGTCAGCCATGATGGTTGGAAGGCGGGTCATCGGACAAATTTTTAAATTAGATACCCTTATAATGATTATGGCCAAGTACGGCTAAATTTGTCTCAGTAGTTTCAGAGAAGAAGATTTTTGCAGAAGATTACAAAAATTTACGAAAAATTGTTAAAAATTGACTATAAAGGGCAAAAACTCCTAAAGGGGTCAACTGACAATTTTGGTCATGACGACTTATTTGTAGATCTTACTTTGCTGAACATTATTGCGGTTTACAGTTTATCTCTATCTATAATAATATTCAAGTTAATAACCAAACACGGCAAAATTTCCTTAAAATTACCAATTCAGGGCAGCAACCCAACAACAGAGATAGAAGCCAAAATCTACATTTTACCCTATATTCTATTTCTAGCCATGGCGGCCATCTTGGTTGGTTGGCAGGGTCATCGGACACATTTTTAAACTAGATACCCTAATGATGATTGTGGCCAAGTTTGGTTAAATTTGGCCCAGTGGTTTCAGAGGAGAAGATTTTGTAAAAAGCTAACGACGACGGACGCCAAGTGATGAGAAAGCTCACTTGGCCCTTTGGGCCAGGTGAGCTAAAATTAATCAAAATGTTTTGTTTGCAGAAAATAGTAAAAATTGGGTAAAAATTGAATTCCAAAATGTTCCAGTTAATTTTGTATTCAAATCTACTTCATAAGATAAGAATTGAGTGAAAACAGGGTTTTATATAGCACAAAGTAAGTCAGGCGACAGAAACTATTCTGTAACCCGTGCCAGTGTGCATAATGCTTAAAAAAAGTTTAATAAATACTTGAATAAAGTTTATTCCAGCAATACAAAGGCACTTGCCAATTTGGTTGAATTCACAAATGACCAGTTATCAAAACCGTGTTAACCAGAGTATTAGAAAATTAATAACCAAGAAAATATAAACAAGGAAATCCCAAACAACAATTCAGGTTGATGGATTAACTTTAATAAGGAATATCTGTAAACATGAGGTGATTCAAATAAAAAAACCTCATGCTGAAGCAAGTTAATAATTGTGGACCAGGTTATTGTGATTATGGAGTGATATCTCTTTGATTGAGGATCCTGTCAAAAAACTTATAAGAATATATCTTTCAACAGAACATGCAGAAATATCTCAACTCTTTTAAATGTGTGATATATATTTTCAAAATGAATCTCTGAATAAATAGAGAAACTTTCTGATTCGCAAGTAAAATGTTTAACAAAAAAATGTAATGTTTTCTGCAAAAATAAGGTAAAAAGTCAGTTTAACATGTAATTATAATATATGTTCCATTAATTTAGTATCCTAATCTATTACATCATATAGATCTGAGTTGCAAACATGGTTTTATATAGCACAAAGTAAGTCAGGCGACAGAAACTGTTCTGTAACCCGTGCCAGTGTGCATATAGATAAAAAAAAACATTGGGAAATATTAAGTCTAAGTCGAGTCAGAGACATCTGTGACAGTTCAAATGAGTTTGTGAGTAAATTGATTCAAGTTTACATGGTTAAACCTATAAGTTTTATAAATTTCCATTTTTCCAACCAGTTTATGGTTAACAACATTGAGGTCACATATCTTTCATTATTGTATATGTGAAAAGTGAATCTAAATTACAATATTGATTTTAATGGTATCGGAAATAGTCTGGTGAAAACATGCAAAGTCATAAAGGCTTGTACTTATTTAAAATATAAACTGCCGTTTGTACATTTCTTGGGTGACATTTTTTACTTTCTAGTTCAATTTTAGTCCACTATTCAAATGACTAATTATGCTTATCCCCCTTGGTAGGACTTTCTACTTATCTATTATCTATTACAGGTTTCAAGCTATCAGTATCAGCATACATTTCATTTTTCAATACAAGTAAAAATCAAGTTAAGATGACAAATCTTACAGGCTAAACATTCTGATAGGATTCCAAAGCATGTCATTTATTTTTGAAAGGTCTTCCAAACGAACCCTTGAGTCATCTAATCACCTCCGACAAATTAGGAGTTCTTTTCATGATTTTGTCGAGCCTTCGACTTTAGTCGAAAAAGCGAGACATAGCGATCCTACATTCCGTCGGCGGCGTCCACAAATATTCACTCTGTGGTTAAAGTTTTGAAATTTTAATAACTTTCTTAAACTATCCTGGATTTGTATCAAACTTGGATTGAAGCTCGTTTATGATCATAAGATAGTATCCAGAAATAAATTTTGTAAAAATAAAATTCCTGTTTTCCATATTTTACTTGTAAACGGACTTAGTTTTTCTGCCAGGAAACATTACATTCATTATGTGGTTTAAGTTTTAAAATTTTAATAACTTTCTTAAACTATCCTGGATTTGTACCAAACTTGGACAGAAGCTTGTTTATGATCATAAGATAGTATCCAGAAGTAAATTTTGTAAAAATAAAATTCCTGTTTTCAGTATTTTACTTGTAAATGGACAGGTTTTTCTGCCAGGAAACATTACATTCACTCTGTGGTTTAAGTTTTAAAATTTTAATAACTTTCTTAAACTATCCTGGATTTGTACCAAACTTGGACAGAAGCTTGTTTATGATCATAAGATAGTATCCAGAAGTAAATTTGTTCAAAACAAATTTCATTTTTCCGTATTTTACTTATAGATGGACTTGCGTTTTCTGCCAGGAAACAATACATTCACTCTGTGGTTAAAGTTTTAAAATTTTAATTACTTTCTTAAACTTTCCTGGATTTGTACCAAACTTGGACAGAAGCTTGTTTATGATCAAAAGCTAGTACCTAGAAGGAAATTTTGATAAAATTTTGTACCTGTTTATCTGTATTTTACTTATAAATGGACTTAGTTTTTCTTCCAGTTAACATTAAATACAGTCTGCAGTTAAAGTTTTAAAACATTTATTAGATTCATGAACTATCCTGGATTTATACGAAATTTTGACAGAAGCTTCTTACAATCAAAAGATAGTATCTAGAGGAATATTTTATTTATTTTTCTCCTCTTTTTGTTGAGCCTGCGATTAACAGCAAAATTAGGCGAGACACTGGGTTCCGTGGAACCCTTACGAATTTTCCAAATATTGGCCCTTTGACATATACTCCCAATCAGCTTATAGTCTTAAAATTAGGGTACTGCTTTAATAATCACATGCATTAGATTTTGAACTATTAGCATTTAAAACTGTTCACGAAATCTTTCGTTGACAAAGATAGTGATTGAACCACAGAGTGAATGTAATGTTAACTGGCAGAAAAACTAAGTCCATTTATAAGTTAAATACGGAAAAATGGAATTTTTTTACAAAATTTACTTCTGGATACTATCTAATGATCATAAACAAGCTTCTTTCCAAGTTTGGTAGAAATTCAGGATAGTTTAAGAAAGTTATTAAAATTTCAAAACTTTAACCACAGAGTGAATGTAATGTTTCCTGGCAGAAAAACTAAGTCCATTTTAAGTAAAATACAAAAAATGGAATTTTTTTTACAAAATTTACTTTTGAATATTATCTTATGATCATAAACAAGCTTCTGTTCAAGTTTGGTAGAAATCCAGGATAGTTTAAGAAAGTTATTAAAATTTCAAAACTTTAACCACAGAGTGAATATTTGTGGACGCTGCCGACGGAATGTAGGATCGCTATGTCTCCCTTTTTCGGCAAAAGTCGAAGGCTCGACAAAAATCGTGTTCACAGAGTCCGATTCCGGTATTATACACGCCCCTACCGGAAGTTCGCCATTTTTATGTGTTTGGGTGTAAAATAAACAGACATGTTATGTTTTAGTTAATTTTGTTGCATTCTATTAAGAATTTGTTGCATTTTAGCCGTAGTGGATACTTCTAATGGAAATTCAGATAACAGAAGTCTGTCAATTGAATTATTGAAATTCACATTCCACAAAAAAGGATTCTTCAAAATTTATTTTTCAGAAATGGAAAAAGTTTTAGGGTCGGTCCGGTAACTGGAACCACATATGTATTTTTATTTGGCCTGATTAAACAGCTTGACATGGCAAACATTCTGACCTTAATATACACCTTGTTGAAAAAACATGTTCCAGTTAATTTTGTATCCAAATCTACTACATAAGATAAGAATCGAGTGAAAACAGGGTTTTTATATAGCACAAAGTAAGTCAGGCGATAGAAACTTATCTATAACCCGTGCCAGTGTGCATTTTTTTTATTATTAAAATACTTGAAATCTGAAAATCAAACAAATTTAACGTGTCATGATACCAATGTTCTTTCAGCAATAATCAATATTGTGTAATTGTTTTACATAAACATATGTATTAAGGTCATCACAAACTGAATCCAGAAAACAATGCATTAACATAGTGGTTTGACATCTCAATTTTCATGTGAAATTCATGTATTACATGAAGATTGAGACAACAAACCAGTTTTATTTTCACAAAAGCATTTTAATTTGAGAGATCTAATAAACATGAAAAAATGATGAGACAAAAATTCTAACAAGTTGTGATTCCAGGCATTACATTAAAATCCTTTTACAAACACAGATTGATATCCTATATAGACGGCACCATTGTACAGACTGTATTCACTGCCTATATACAAGTATGCCAGTGGATCTTGCATTTTCCCCAGTTTTAGAGTTATAGGCTAACATTTTGTTTTTCAATGCTAACAAGAACGAAATTTAGAACCTTAAAACTTCATTTTTACTTTTTATAACAAAAGCTGACTTTTCACCTTGTCTTAAAGCAGTAATCATCAAAACACTTGACGACATATCCAAAATACTTGACAGCATATCTAGAACTCAGAAAGACCTTGGAAAATGGGTCCCCTTTCATCAATATTTTTAATGTGTTGTACATCAGTAAGAAAGTTTGAAGCAGCTGTAGAAGAATGATTGAATATATATATATCAGTATTCAATACTTTTATAATGTATCATGTCCCATTTAGTTTAGTATCCAAATCTATTATATTAAATAGACAAGAGTTGCAAATATGGTTTTTCTATTGCACAAAGAAAGTCAGGCAACAGGAACTATCCTGTAACCCGTGCCAGTGTGCAAAATGATAACTAAATACCATAAACACAATAATTACAGAAAAGAAACAAATCTTTTCCTATTGTAAACAAAGAGACCTGCAATATAGAGACCTGGAAGAATATCAAGGATATGGAGTATTTATTCTTGAAATAAAATCTTTAAATGCACTAGACAGAAGTAAAGGAACAGTGCTTTTTATTGCTTATCTTCATCTCAAAAGTCAAACTTGGGCTTTCAACACAGAAAAAGAAAGCTCAAATCTCCCTACTACAATTTCAAGGTGTCCCCCAGAACCAGTGAGCCGAATTCTTTGCAAGACAGATTGTTACAACTATGTATTGAAGAACACCGCTGCAGTGTAGGAATGTTTAATGAATTTACAACTATGAAACAAATCATTCTAGATTACCTACATTTACACCAATGTCATTTCAGATCTCAATTTTTACACCTCCAACCTTGAAACAATTTAGACAGTCTTAGTATAATCAAACAAGTAAACACATGTACCTTCAAACCTTTTTCTAAAATCTCTTCTGCCTTAGCTCCTCGGACAGTACAGTGTACAGCAATAGTTTCGTTTCTTCTGATACCGAAGGACCTGACGGTATAACGTGCTGAAAGAACATAAACAGTTGTAATCTATCTACCAATATAGATAATTTATTGATGGTCAAAATGACATTTCCATAAACAAACATAACACAATTTAATACCTTAAGGATGTTCGCTTGTCATGTTTTGGGATTTTTGTCAGATTTTCAAAATCCTCTGGTTTTATCCATTTGAATGCCTTAAAAAAATTTGCCCACTGACCCCCATTTTTCTTTTTATTAATCTTTTAATGTTAATTACATCTGTATAATTATAAGCCATCTGTAAATGTCTTATAAAATCTTTGTTATTTTTTTAGCCCCGACCCTAATTTTTTATTGGATCTTCAAAAAAAAAAAAATTGGTATCAACCGATACTTTCTGAGAACTTAAACTTGTCAATGATAAAGCTATGAAAAGGTCAAATAGAGACAGCAGGTGCTTCAAAAACATTGCATTTTCTAATTACGGACCCGGAAAAACCATGATAATTTCAATGGCTTATATCTATTTTTCAAAATGATGTTACAAGCGCATTGACCTATATATTTTTTGGCTCTTTTGGTTCCTTTAATTATCCCTATCAATATATACTAGTGTTATGAAAAGTTTGTTATTTTGAAACTAAGTAGCGAACTTCCTTAAAGTATCATGTCCAATTAAATTTAGTATCCAAATCTACTATATTAGATAGACAAGAGTTGCAAATATGGTTTTTCTGTTGCACAAAGAAAGTCAGGCAACAGGAACTATCCTGTAACCCGTGCCAGTGTGCATAATGACATATATACAAAAGCAGGATTTCAAAGTTTTGGAAGTAGGACACACTTACAGGAAAAGTGTGTGGCAACAGCAAACAAAAAAAGGTGAAACGTAGACCAGGGTTTGCAAATTTTTGTTGGCGCTCTGCAATTTTTTGAAAGCTTTGCAACAGTATGTGTTGTCCTCATTAGTGATGTAATTGTACAGATGATAAGGAATGTAATTTGACATGGAGCATACTGAAAATAATTGACCTGCCATGGTTAGGAATATTCAGAGTAAAATGACACCTGTTTATAGATTATGTCTCCAGTGTACAAGCTTTTTTAAAGATAAGTTGGTGCTACTACTCTTATAATTGTTCACTTCACATTTATATTTTCACCGTTGCCCACTGTATAACCAATTCATTAAAGTTGTTAAATCTCACACTAAGAACAAGCTACAGAGAGTAAAACCTAGTTAAATGCCGATATTTTAATCAAATAATGAATTTGGTAGAACATAAGACAGCTTTGAGACAACATAAGATCTGAATGAGGCATTAGATTGAACTCTCAAAGCATATTAATAAATACATTATATTTTATCTGTACCATAAACTAAAGAATATATGCAGTTGAATTTTTTCATTTAAACTAGGTTGAATCTCATAAACTATTATTTTCAAGTAATCAAAAATTTAATAGAAATGTAATTACATCAATTTTCTGGTGTAACCAAATAAATTGGGATTACATGCAATTGAAAAATTCTGAGGATTTCTAAAAACTGTCCATGGCCATTGCTTGGAAAAATAAAATCAACAAGACATCATTGAGATGGGAGCCATCTCTGTAGGCCCTGCTGTAAATAATGTGTGGTAAAAAATTTGTATCTTTACCATAGGACATGGGGTTGTCAACTGAAACCAAAGTTTTTGATCTTGACCTTTGACCTACATGTTGGAAGTTGTACATACATTATGACACACCCTCTGGTGTTGGTTAATATACATGTCAAGTATAAAGTATGAAATTATAACGGTTCTCTAGATATAGAGCGGACACAACTTGTTACGGACGGACAGACTGATCACCATAAGGCAACCCGCCACTAGGCGGGGCCCTAATTACAATTGATTACAACTTCCCTATCCGTGCAGGCAACCAAGAGTAAATCCTAGCGATTCCAATCTTTTGATTAGATAATGAACACTAAATGATGCATGTAAATGCAGTGTATGTAACTTTAAAGAAGTCTTGTAATACCTTTTGAGAGCACTGGGGTTTGACCAGTAAGCTGTTCAAGCACCTTGGCGGCACGGGTAAGTCGATCACCAGACTCACCAACACAAATATTAAGACAGAGCTTGACGATCCTAAGATCTCTCATAACATTCTTCTTTTTGTCTTTGTCCTGAAAATAATTTTAGAAAAATGTTTCAGAAATATATTGAAAAAAAAAAAAATAAAATGCTCCATGGGCGCAGCTTGATACGACCGCAGAGGTCGAACCCTGAAGAGTTGGGGCAAGTATGGACACAACATTCAAGCTTGATACAGCTCTGAATTTGGATTGTGATTAAATATTTGACACAGCACAGGTTTCTGACACAGAATGAATGTGGTCTAAGAACTTAAAAATTTTAAATTGGACATTCACCTATTACGGTCCAATATCCAAAATCTAAATACATGGTTAGATTCAGCATATCAAAGAAACCCAAGAGTTCAATTTTGATGAAATCAAACAAAGTTTAATTTTGGACCCTTTTGACCTCAATGTGGACAAAGTTGATAACGGGCCAAAAATCAAAAATCTAAATACATGGTTAGATTCAGCATATCAAAGAACCCCATATATTCAATTTTGTTGAAATCAAACAAAGTTTAATTTTGGACCCGATTTGGACCAACTTGAAAACTGGGCCCATAATCAAAAATCTGAATACATGTTTAGATTCAGCATATCAAAGAACCCTAAGAATTCAATTTTTGTTAAAATCAAACTAAGTTTAATTTTGGACCCTTTGGACCTTAATGTAGACCAATTTGAAAACGGGACCAAAAATTAAGAATCCAAATACACGGTTAGATTCGTCATATCAAAGAACCTCAATAATTCAATTTTTGATGAAATCAAACAAAGTTTATTTTGGACCCTTTTGACCTCAATGTGGAAAAAATTGATAACGGGCCCAAAAATCAAAAATCTAAATACATGATTAGATTCAGCATATCAAAGAACCCCATATATTCAATTTTGTTGAAATCAAACAAAGTTTAATTTTGGACCCCAATTTAGACCAACTTGAAAACTGGGCCCATAATCAAAAATCTAAATACATGTTTAGATTCAGCATATCAAAGAACCCTAAGAATTCAATTTTGTTAAAATCAAACTAAGTTTAATTTTGGACCCTTTGGACCTTAATGTAGACCAATTTGAAAATGGGACCAAAATTAAGAATCTAAATACACGGTTAGATTCGGCATATCAAAGAACCCCAATAATTCAATTTTGATGAAATCAAACAAAGTTTAATTTTGGACCCTTTGGACCTCAATGTGGACCAATTTAAAAGCAGGGCCCAAAATCCAAAAACTTAATACACGATTAGATTCAGCATATTAAAGAACTGCAAGAGTTCAAGAATAAAACCCCATTGAAATTGGTCAAGAAATAAGCAATTTATACAAAGTATCTTCTTTTGCACAATACTGTGCAATTGAATATTTCTTTCAATTGCGCAATACTGTGCAATTGAATATTTCTTGCTATTGCGCAATACTGTACAATTGACAATTTCTTGCTATTGCACAATATTGTGCTATTGGATATTTCTTGCTATTGCGCAATACTGTGCAATTGAAGATTTCTTGCTATTAGCAATACTGTGCAATTGAAAATTTCTTGCTATTGCACAATACTTATTATATAATAATTTACACATCCTGTTAGGTGTGTATCTCCTGCCATATCATTATTATTTGCTATTAAATATAAATCAGAAATAACCAACTTAAAATGGAAAATTTTAAAGAAAAATAAAGGAAAAAAAGAAACCTCCCCCAAATTTTTGAACCCCTTATGATTCATCACCCCAAACTCAATTCCAGCCTTCCCTTTGAGGTATGGTACCTTGCAGTACAATTTCAGAGATCCATACACTTGAACACAAGTTATTGTCTGAAACTAGAAAATGCTTATTTTGGCCCTTTTGGCCCCTAATTCCTAAACGTTTCAGGCAATTACCCCAAACTCAATTCCAGCTTTCCTTTGTGATATGGAACCTTGTAGTACAATTTCAGAAAGATCCATACACTTACACACAAGTTATTGTCATGAAACTAGAAAATGCTTGTTTTTGCCCCTTTTGGCCCCTAATTCCTAAAATTTTGAGGCAATTACCCCAAAATCAATCCCAGCATTCCCTTTGTGATATGGAACCTTGTGGTACAATGTCAGAGAGATCCATACACTAACACAGAAGTTATGTCTGGAAGTTACAAAATGCTTATTTTTGGCCCCTTTTGGCCCTTAATTCCTTAACTGTTGGTACCATAACCCCAAAATCAATCCCAACCTTCCTTTTGTGATATTGAACCTTATGGTAAAATTTCATGGAGATCCATTCACTTAAACTAAAGTTAGAGTGCGAAAATCAATGCGTCTTGAGACGACGACGACGCCAACGTCATACCAATATCGACCACAAAAATTTTTTGCGGTCGTATAAAAATCTAAAGAACCTCTTATATTTAATATGTGCACTTAAAAGTTTATATTTACCTTTTGGCAAAATAACTACATGTACATGTTTACACCACAACATTAACCTGTATACTGAGTGCAACTAAAAATGTTAAATGCATAGCAGTATATAAAATTTCAAAGCACTAATATTTTTTTTTTATTTTTCTTTAGGACCTTCATATCTACCAGGCAAATTTATTCATCCTTGCCTATCCAGATGTTGGTCACAAATTTTTAACTTATATGAGAAGAATCACTGCAAATGTGTCTCCAATGTACATTTCAATGCGTTTATGCTTCAGGTTTTGAGGATTGGTGTTATACAATGTATTTGTAAAATGCACCTTTGATGTGTAGTTGTCAAAAATTTACCAGAATAAAGTTAATAGGGTTTGAGAAGGGATTCTGTTGGCACAACATCAGAAAATTGCTTTGCGCTCAGTCATTCTAAATTTGATTAGAACTATTTACATTTGTACCTTTCATGCAAATGGTGTTTGTGTAAATGCTCTTTTGTTCCGACGTTGGAAAGTTCCGGGCGGAAAAAACTAACTAGCCGAAAAGTTCCGCAGGAACTTATTAACTAGTTACTTTGTTCTTCCTCTGGTTTAAAAGTTCCACCGGAACAAAATGACTAGTTGAAAAGTTCCAACGGAACATATCAACTTGTTAGAAAGTTCCTTTTTGCCAAATTAGTCAAAACCGGAACTAGCAAACTAGCCCAAAAGTTCCAACGGAACTTGTCAACCAGGCAGAAAGTTCCATTTGGAGAATTGATGCAAAGTAAAAGCCCAACATATTATATTTGAACCTTTCAAAGGGAAACCAAGATACTGAATATACCATATTTCGTCCTTTTTGTAGAAAGAGGGGAAGAATGAGTATCAGTATATATAAGAGCAAATCATTAATCATGCAAATTAAGTATTCATAGTACCCTCAAGAGAGGGTAGAGCTTTCATGTCGATCCGGCCCCACGTCGATCCGGCCCAAGTCGATCCGCCCCAATAAAAATATATTTATAAGGAATAAAATAAAGATATATATTAATTGTAATTCATAAATGTTTATGAATTTTATTATAATGTAAAAGGTGTACGGTAAAAAAATGGCCTTTGACATATATTTTCTTTAGATGATAGTAACTGTATATGTTATTGTAGTGCTGCAAGTGTGACCCTTTTATATTATGTAAGTGACAGTGTAACTGTTAGTGTAAATGATTTAAAATTATATATATTTATGTGAGTGTCAGAGATAGTGTGTTTGTTAGTGTGTATGAATTTATTGTTATATTATAGTAGTGCTGATATTATATTTTAGAGAGTGAAAATGTGCATTCAGTGTAATTATTTTGTTATTATCTTGCAATAAAGAATAATGGATACTCATATAACTTGTTTTTTTTTATCTACACAGAACTATTCAAAATATTGTCAACTTTAAAAAATATATTAATTATATTCGATATTACAAAAAACAACATGTGTTATAGAAGCCTCTGATGTTACCTGAAAAAAAAATACAATTAATTATTATAACACATAACACCAAACAAAAGATCAAACTATAAAGACCTTGTTGATTACGTAACTTTAATCAATCAGGATTTGATTGAATTAAGTGATTACGAGTGGCATTACCTTAGTTCACAATCATCAGACACAATCACACTCAGTTTCGTATCGATTTAAAATAATTCTTTGACTGGTACACCAATACTTCACTTACCTGTTGTCATCCATCATCGATACTTTTCGCAAATTCCATTTATACTGTTAAAATTTGTCACAAAATCCTCCAAAGTCAATATAGTTTATTGATATTTTATTATGGGGCCGGATCGACTTTGGGCCGGATCGACTTGGGACGGATCGACTTTGGGCCGGATCGGTTTGGGGACGGAACGACCGGATACCGAAGAATACCCCCCTCATGTGGTTCTTTGCATCAATTCTCCAGATGGGAACTTTTGGGCTAGTTTGTTAGTTCCGGTTTTGACTTATTTGCCAAAGAGGAACTTTGTGGCTAGTTGATAAGTTCCTTTTTCCGTGACTTTTCGACTGCACTCGGAAAAAAACAACTAGTTGGAAAGTTCCATCGGAACGAAATAACTAGTTGAAAAGTTCCGCCAGAACAAAGTAACTGACGGAACATAGTGGCTGTTACATTTGCTTGTGGCACATATTTTCATGCATTTTCAAGATGATGCATTTTCAAGATGAGATTAAATTAATGATATTGCCAAATACAACAGACAGGTCCTGTAATAAAGGTCAACCTGGATAAAGGACAGGATAGTTGGACTGTAACTTAAAAAAAAAATAGTGTATTGCATTAAGGGACAGAAATTTAACCTAGCATTGGGCCACATGCAGACTCCTCAAAGGGGTTACATGGGTTTTTAATGTGCCAAGAGCATGGAACTCTCTACACCAGGCATCAAATGTGCATTAACCGTCTCAATCTAACCAGACATGGCTGCATAAACATACATCAAGAACAGCCAAACAGACCCCTCACTAAGGCGAGATTTTTTTCTGCTGGACAGAAGAGCAAAAGTGATCTCATTTCTATTTCCAATGTCAGCCTTTGAAGGTTCAAATTTGATGCACACAATATCATAGTTCCGGTATGACGTTTGAATGATTTTTCTAGAAAATCAACTCTTACAATCTGTGATGCAGTGGTACTTTAGTTTGCACGTCATGGGTTCGTCCATTATCCCTCACATTCACGACTGTCAATACCCGACATTTAACACATGCTTACGACCAAAATAAATAAATATAGATAACTTTCGATTGACCATTGTAATTCTAAACAGACTGCTATTGCTTCAAACTAGGCCGGTCCATTTAACGTCACATTTGTATCCATAAATTTACCCACGTCGACTGTTTAGGATTTGTACAACTCAACTGATCAATTAGTTATGGGAAAATTATTAAATTCACGCTTTGTCATCTTATTCAGAAACTTATAAGGGGGAATAGAGCTTTTAATATTCATTAAATATCGAGGATGACGGCTGATTTCAACACATGTAAAATTCGTAGACTAACCGCCATGATGAAAACAACAGGAAAAGGAAGCTGTTGTGTTTACACTTTATATTCATAGAATTCTTTTTAAAATAGAAATCTTTATGAATTAAATACTTCTGAGTTAAATTTTGTATCAAAAAGTATGAAATAGTTATAAAATGAATTAAAATATAACTAAATAATTACCGGAAGTGTAATCACACGTGATCAATGGCCGGAACCTTCATAGCAACAATAACAACTAATCGATAGATCTTGAAAATTCGTGCTGAAATCATGAGTTCAAATGGTGATTCAGATAATGAAGGACCGACTGTTGATTCAGAAAATCCGGAAGAGAGAGTTGCAGCCAGAAGATTGCGAATCACGCGTAGAATAGAAGCTGCAAAGAGGTTATTCGTTTATTTGACCCTCTTGCTCTGGCTCTGAGCCTCTTTATAACAATGTCAACATAATTCTCAAAATTCATTAAAGTTAACAGGTTTTAATTTTTGCATGAACACAAAATATTTCAGTTTAAGATTTCAAAGTACTTGCACAAACAAATGCTGAATCCGGGATCGTTCGCCCAGATTCATGTTCACTTCCATTCTTGTTCGCCCTTTTTCACGTTTCATCATAAATGGTATGAGATGTCTTTTTCGACGGCCATTTATAGTCAAAACTCTCCTTTTTTTTTCACACTATAGGCAACCCTGTCCCGACTTCTCTTCATACATATGTACACAGTTTTTTTCATAGAAAATACTCATTAAATCATTTATATATAGAATTCTAGACAGTTCGGTACCCAGACAAATCGGCACCTAACGTAGACAAATCGGCACCCCTGAAAGACAATTCGGCACCCAGACAAATCGGCACCTAGACAAATCGGCACCTAACATAGACAAATCGGCACCTTATAAATTATTTATCTTTGATCTAAATATAGTGAGCCAGAAATTAAAATTTCCTGGCACTGATATATGTATGAGGGCCTGAACTCAATTTGCAAGTTTAGTGTTAATATATAGCAATTATGTTTGTTGTGAATATTGTATATGGTATCTTCGAAGAAGTAGCTTATTAAGTGGTTTATTCCTTTTGTTATTTATTTGTGAAGACTGTACTGCAGCTTAGTCATTTTGATAGGTGTCTTATTTGTGTGTATTCTATTACCATAGTATCCCAAATCAATAAAACACATTTATAATATTAATAATATTTATTTATTATATTTATTATAATTATATTCAACAGTTTATGCATACATGTAATAAATATAATAAATAATATATAATAATAGATAAGCTTTATTTAGAGTCGGCAAAATATACTTTTAACTGACATACAAGACATTTATAACAATACAACACATAATACACATGCAATAAATTACACAGCACAAATTGAAGCACTAAAAGCATGGTTGTAATAGGCATGACAAGCTGGATATTAAAGCATATAAATATGAACACAAAGTTTAAATACTGTAATTATAACATAACATATAACATATATATACAGACAGCAAGCACTATAAGTTCTAACAATTAAAGTCACTTTGGTGGTGGTCCGTATACACTTGCACATTCCTTAAGTAGTCTGGAAGCGGAGATGCTGTTGTTGCAGTACTTGTCCCACAAAGCAAAAAGACGGCCCTGGGTCTGTCTACTATGCTTACGCTGGTACCTTTGTAGCTTGCCTTCAGACACTAACTTTAGCTGCAGAGGATTATCGGAGGCTTCCTTAAATAGTTCTGTAACCAAGGAATAGAATGGCACTGGTCCCCTGGTGCAGACTCTGGTGTTGACACTGTTGTGCCACCCCTCGACGTCGTTGTTAGTACGGATGGAGGACATAAAAACACACCAGTAGTCTATGTCAAATACACTGTTATGTATCCACGACTTGTATATGTAGTCCATCACCTTCTGGACACCTGGATGGTCTGCTTTCTCGTCTAACTGACGCAAGGTGTCTGGGATATGCTCTGGTGGAAGGAATGGTAGAGCCATTACCTGTCTCAAGTAGGTATACACTGTGTCCTTCTTGTTGTAGGCGGACTGAAAATGTAAAAAGAATATTTTTAACTGAATGTATTTAGAGTAAATGTTCAGAACTTCTATTATATTATATATGAATGTATATCAGCACAACAATTACATATTAGTAAATATTCGGAACATTTAAATATTCTACTTTGATGGTTTCTGTTGAGTTAATCTGCTGATTTGTCTGGTTCAGACACTGTTTCATTGAGGTATATCCCAATTTTTCTTTTTTTTAATTGAATTAAACATGTAAAAGGTGTATATTGAAATGTATAATGTGGTGTGCCATATAAATATAATATTAACCACACTCACATATATATCTATATACATGCGATACTCTGTTGCCATTCCATTGACATATACCCAATCTCAATAACTTTGATTTTGGTGTCTTATTCACATGCACATATTACATAATATCAAAATTACATTAAAAGCGACGTTAATGATTTCAAAACAATTTCTTCACAATTTGTTTATGATTTGCTTATGAATTGTAAGGAATTTGTTCGTGATTTGTTATTGTGATTTGTTAGCTCATTTGCATGTGAAATTTTATCACTTTCAAATCACAAAGAAATCATATGATTTGTTTATCATTTGTTACCATGATTTGTTCCTCAATTTTTTTTGTTTGGGCTCTTATGTACAAATGCTATTAGTTCTATCTGAGATTGGCTCCAGTATGGAAATGAAAAGTATGCAAGGAGAATTTGGGTTATAATAATTTATAATAATTAAAAATATTAAAAAGCCACTTACCACTGTTGCATGTTCTATGTTGCCACTTTTGACAGCCATCACATTGTAAAGCTTCTTGTCTAGGGCGCACAACATTGTGGCACTGTATACAACTGTCGTCTGACATTGTGTAAGAAAAAGAACCCCAAAAGTGTGAACCTTTATATATGTTTCTGGGTATTTACTCATTATGGCTTGCACACGCTGTTATGTTTATGGCTTTTAATATTAAAACAATAAAATACAGTTTTCAGGTATTGTGTTGTCTTAATAGATGTAAGGATCAAACGAGAACACAAGCTGCAAACACAAGCTATACACTTTTGATCTCTATTGAGGAATTATCAGATTTATACATAAAATACTGATTAATGCATAACTACAATTATTAAATTTAATTAAATATGTTTATTCAAACAACAACATATCTAACAATCAATTATGATTTAATTAAATGATGTTTCTTCATACATACATAATCATTTAGGGTTTAATTAAATGATGATTATTTTTTTTGTAATGCATATTTAATCTACGAATTATAATATTACTGCAACAATTCTTTAATTTTTCCTAATACATATATTTTTTCAAAACGAGGTGCCGAATTGTCTTGGTCCCGAAATGTCCGGATCCCGAAATGTCCAAAATGGATGCAGAAATGTCTTCGGACTTGGGTGCCGATTTGTCTGGGTGCCGAAATGTCTTGTTACCTTATATATATATATATAGTAAAAACTTTCCTTTTATACCTTGTCTGAGTTGGCATTATAGACGGTCTGAGTTGACTTTTACCTTGTCCCAGTTGTCTCCTGCCAGGTTGTCTCGCACCCATATGGTCATGTTTAGGGGATTGGACACATTTAAGGGGATGGCTTTTCAAGGTTTTGCTGTTTGGCACAACCCCAGCTATGACAAGTTCAGAATTTTAAGCTTCGTTGTTCATTTTCTTTGGATCATCCAAATTGACAACAAAAAATTAACCACGGCTTAATTTGATTCATGGAATTTAGAAAAATTAAAAAATTTTAATGAGACTAAGGGGCAAATTGTAATATAGCTTTGATAATTTAGGGCTGAAAGAGGAGAAGATTTAGATGATGCAAAAGAAGCAAAAGAAGAACTAAGTAAGAGCAGAAAACAGATAGAAGCAAGTCGACTTCGTTTAACTAAGTTAATTGAGGATGGTGTTGAACTGGTCACTAATATACGTGTTGGTTGTGATGCAAGGGAGGCAGCCAGGCGAACAGATGAAGAAGTTAAAAAACAGGACAGGTAAAAATAACTGAAAGATGATAAACCACTGACATGTGCTTGCTTCAAACTTCCTTGTCTAGAAAAGTGAGAAATAATCAAAAGTAATTTCACATTTCCCAATTGCTTTTTTTTCTCCCCAATCTAATAGAAGATATTGTTAAATTATGGTTTTCTGGGATTTACTAATTTTCATGTGAAAAATCAAATAATGAAATTAAAAGGTTTGTGCAGATTTATGTGCTGAGCAAATCCATCTAGCATAACTCAGTGTAAGAATTGGTTATTCCCCCTTTTATTTATATCGCCTGTCTTATTTGTTCCAATAATGCTGTCCCACTTATTTCCCGTTATTATTATCTATTGATAATATTGTTATTGTTTCTGAAATATAGATAATCAGTGACTCTTATATTTCATATATGGATTTGTAACCAATTAGAAAGGAAAATATTTACAGAACTTTTGTTTTATCATTTTACATTTACTATTGTGTAACAATAATAATGAAAAGATTTTTTTTTACAGAAATGGTAAACTTAAGCATGAGGGGAAGACAATGGCTGAAAAGTTTGAAAATGTAAGATTTTGGCCAAAAACAAATATATATGTCTGTTTAAGGTTACATCATTAAAAAGAAATAGGATAGGTAGGCAGGTATTTCCATTTTTTTTTTGTGACGATTTTGAGTTGTGCAGTCCATCTTTCAATGGGCCGAGCTTACTCCTTTTTTAATGATTGGATTATTTCCCTTGGTTATTGCTTGGAAAAAATTTTATTGAAAACTCATAATTTTATAGGGTTGGCTCTTAAATTATTGTCGAACGGGTAACAGTAAACAGACATATTTCTTTGTTTCCTAATTAAGAATAATTTTAGAAGACTATAACATTGTCAATTTAAACAAATATTGTGGAGTATTCATCAATGTTTTGGTAAGCTTTTACCTGTTTTGCAGGTGTAATTGGATACATGATTAGTTAATAGTTGTATGTGTTCAAGCATATTTTGGAAATTATTCAAAACCTTCCACATAAATCAATCATTTATAATCTTTGATTTTGGGAGTCTATCTAAAATGAAGAGATATTGCAGTATATGTACACGAGACAATACAACAGATATATATAGATATATATCTACAGGGTTCTCACTAAGGCATTTTGAAAGTGAGTCCAGGGACTCGTCATTTTTGGCAATGGTGAGTTCTGTCTAACATTGAGAAGATGAAATTTTATTGCTATATCATTTATTAATTCAGTCCCCATGATATTGATTAATTTTTAACTTTTGTCATAAAATGATGATATTTGTTCTCAGTTGATACAACATTTTACAATCTAAATGATTCTTTGGACTCACCACTTTTGAAAATGATGAGTATAGACAGATTTTCATGAGTCCAGGACTCATGGACTCGCCTTAGTGAGAACCCTGTATCTAGACAATACTCTGGATAGACATGGATATAGAAATATTGTAATTATAAAAAAACAAAGAAAACTTTTCATATGTATTAGTTTTAACCTTATATGTACCTGTACCATTTTTTGTACTAAGAGAAAAAGCTGCAATTTCAAGACATCATAATTTTGTGGATTTATACTTTGGTACAACATGGATGATAGAGAATTGACATAAAATGATGGTTTATGCTTTGTTTTTCAGATTACAAAGAAATGGGAATCAGCACTACAAAAAGAAATTCCACAATCATTAAGAGCTGTAAGTCATATCAGAAAACACTCGCCCATCAATCATTTGTCTTGTAGATTGTCCATTCTATTTAAATGATTTAGATCGATATCTATGAAAGTCTGGATGGGGGTCCTTAATTTCTGTATTCCTTAGATTTTTAGTGCATTTTTTTTTATCTTTAAAATGAACACTTACCGTATTCTATAAATATTTCATGAAAATGATTTTACTATTGATTTTTTTTATGATTATATGATTTCTTTATTCTGTACATCATTCATTTCTGTAATCAGTATTTTATAACCTAATTCTTTTATTTTCCACAATTCTTTATACTTTTGCACACCCTATTAATCTTTTTCTTTTTGTTTGCTAATTTTCTCTATTCATTATCTAATTTTACCATTATTCTCCATTCTGTAAACCCCATCCAGACCCTCATCTGTGGTATTTACACTTCAATATTTAATATAATAAAAAAAAAAGAACGATGAATTTTAAGAATTATTGTTTAATGCTCAAAGAAAAAAAAAACACTTTCTAGGTATGAAAATTATCCACAGCTATTTACCTTTATTTGTAAACATTTTATTGTGATAAATGTATATCTCCTGTAGATTTGTTATACTTATAATAGAACTGTTGCTTATTTTTCAGGAATTAAAGCAACAGAAAGATTCCTGTGACCAGTTGGTATCAGACAAAAATAAAATCATCAATGATTACCAGAAGGTAATGTAGAACAGGGGGTGTTAGTGTTTACTATTTTGTTTTGACGAGCAACACAAAGCCTTCTACTAGTGGAGAAGGATCCGCTTACTTTTTGGAGCACCTGAGATCTCCCACAGTTTGGGCTGGTGTTCATGTTGCTCAGTCTTGTTTTCTGTAAAGTGTTTTTTGGACTGTTTGACTTTACGATATTTTTTTTCTTTTTGGCCATGGTATTGTCTTATGGAGAGTTGTCTCGATGGAGAGTTGTCTCATTGGCACTCACACCACATCTTCCTATATCTATTAGACATGATTTTTTTATTATCTCCTTGGTATCTTTTGTAAAAAGTTTTCAAACTAACTGATTTGAATATATATACACTGCCCCAAAAAAGAATAGAACCATGGTGATTTCTGATATTCTATTTCAAACATGCTCTGAATTTTTTTTCAGGTCCTTAAAGAAAAAGATGATTCGCATGTGAAAGATCTGAAGAAACAAGCAGAGGATATAGAACTAATGACAGCTAGAATGGATGAACAAATAGCCTCACTGATTAAGGCTTATAAGGAAGAATTGAGAGAAATTGAGGTAGAGTTATCTCCCATTATTTGTATTCAGTTTTGTAGATAAACCAGTGATGTCTGACTATTTTACAAAAGCAAATAATTTTATGCAGTGTCTTAAGGTTATTTTTTATTCTATCAGAAACACAACAAAAACAAACTGTTGTGAAATTTGTTAATATAGAAATTTAATTTATTGTAATAGGAAACTAGAATAGCTTTTTTTTTATATAATTTTTGCATTGTATTTTCAATTATTCTTTATATTGTGATATCTTTACCAATCAGGGTAGTGATTGATGATATTAACAATGCAGTTATTTTAAATGTGTGTTGTGGTTTCAAAATAAGAAACAACAATCGTTTTAAATTTATTCCAGTATTTACAAATATAACATTTGCAAACTGTCTCATTAAATTAAATGAGTTTCTATTTCCCACTTAATTACATTTAACAGACTTTTAATATCCCTTATAAAATACTACAGCAGATTGCAAACTATTTTTAGAAGTCAATCCTTTTATAAGATATTTTTATTTCCTAATTTCCTAATAGTTTCTGCTCAAATGGGAGATAATCTAAGTATATTTTAATGAAATTAAACATATTTTATTTGCAAAATATCACGAAAAGGATTAGACACAAGTTAGTCCAACTTAGGTAATCTTCTCCTAATGAACACACTTATCTAAAACACATTAGCATTCATTTTAAGTAATTTCAGTCAACAGCATTTTTGTACATTTCAGAATGCATTTACAGCTGAACGAAATGAATTGTTGGAACTTCAGAAAAAAAAGTGGGAAGACAAGATGGAAGGAAGGAGACAGAAGGAAATAGAATACATGAAGAGTCGTGAAAAGCGTGTCGAGGATTTTGAAAATTCAATTCATGAAACCAGAATTAAAGATTCCGAAGAATATAATGATATTAAAATTAGCCTGGAGACAAATATTCAGGTAGACACGATTTTCCAACTTCTAAATCCACAACTGTACATAATATTGCCGTACAGACATAGTTCATTGATTTATTTTGTAGAAATTTTAACCAGTTATCTACCATTTTATCCTTTTTTGGAATGTTTAAAATCTTCAAAGCTTGTTTGACGGATTGTTCTAAGTATTCTTTATATTAAATGAACCTTTTTGACCAAGTTTTTGTGTACAGATTACTTTTCGTAGCAGTAATACATTGAAACATTGCTCTTTTTAACATTATTTTGACATAAGTTAAAATTGACAATAAAATTGGATATTTTGAAAGGACTGGCAGACTTAAGAATATTTATATAGTCATGAAAGTCTTTTTATTAGTGTTTTTAAATTCAGACTTTTTAAATCATTTTTCCTAGCAGAAAAAAGACAAACTTATTTTCGAAATTTTTCCCAATATCTTTCTTTGTTGAAATACGTAACAGATTTATTTCTCCAGATACTCGAACAACAGTTACAACAGATGAAAGCAACATACCAACTCAATCAAGAAAAATTAGAGTATAATTACCAAGTCTTAAGAAAACGTGAAGATGAAAATAATATAACAAGATCACAACAAAAGAGAAAGATCACAAGACTTTCTGATGTGTTGAGTGGACTGAAGATAAAACTAGCAAAGCAGGAAAAACAGTACAAGTAAGTTTTCTATTGCAAACATATAACATTTATTTTACCCCCACTTTAAAAAAGTGGGGGTATACTGTTTTAACTCTGTCTGTCCGTCCATCCTTCAGTCCTTCAGTCCGTCCTTCCGTCCCATGAATATTTTTCGTCGCATCTTTCTCAGGAACTACATTACAAAGATTTCTGAAATTTGGTTTCAGGGTTTATATAAGTCAGCTATACCGTGTGATGCATTTTCAGATTCATCACTCAACAACTTCCTGTTTACCGAACACTTGTATCATTTTACACATGATAGCCAAGTTGAAAATTTTCGTCACATTTTTCTCAGGAACTACAATACAAGGATTTCTGAAATTTGGTTTCAGGGTTTATATAAGTCAGCTATACCGTGTGATGCATTTTCAGATTCATCACTCAACAACTTCCTGTTAACCGAACACTTACATATTTTTACACTGTTAAAATTATCCACTTGCGGCGGGGATATCATCAGTGAGCAGTAGCTCGCAGTGTCACTTGTTATTGTCCTTCTTTTCGCCAAACTCAGTTGCTCCGCAATTCTCTTATCAAGACTTTGAGATGTTAATAGACATTATCTGTGACGTGGAAATGTCTGAGGAGAAGTTTTAATGCCACTTTTTATTCCACAAAGTGTTATGAATCTTTCTTTGGTAATCCTTTTATTCAATTGTTGGCAAGACATTAGATGGTCAAACACCAGTATCAGAGTATATTTATTTGTTCATACATAAGAGAGCAGACATAGTTTAGGTATGGAATTTATAGTGGACCAACTGCCATATCTCCTTGTTTTTGACATCTTATCATGAATATTTTCATCTGTTGACAGAGATGAGAATACACAGCTGAGTGATGACTATAAAAGAATTACAGAACAATTCAGAGATTTACAAAGGAAATCAAGGTAAGCACTATAAAACTATATATATATATATATATATATATGTTGATGTGGTTCATAAGTGTTTCTCTTTTCTCGTTTTTATATAGATTAGACCGTTGGTTTTCCTGTTTGAATGGTTTTACACTAGTCATTTTTGGGGCCCTTTATAGCTTGCTGTTTGGTGTGAGCCAAGGCTCCATGTTGAAGACCGTACTTTGACCTATAATGGTTTACTTTTACAAATTGTGACTTGGATGGAGAGTTGTCTCATTGGCACTCATACCACATCTTCTTATATCTATATACAGTAAAAAAATGTATAACAGGGTTGACGACCTCCTACATATGTTTATAGATGGCCCTTATTATAAGAAAACTGATTTTATAATTTTATGTAATATAACTTTTCAAAAGTATACTGATAAACAAACTTATTTTTGCTAGCGATTTATTTTTGATTCATTCGCGAGTTGGAAAATAACACCAATATAAATTGTTGTGAATTGTAAAACTTTTATTTTTATCTTCCCTTATATGAATATGTCATGAAAATTAGAAAATCGCGAATATAAATCGCTGCAAAGTCGGTTAGAAATAAAGTGTGCAAATATAAGTTGGTTTTGCAGTACTTTATTTCTTGGTTTTGTCTGTAAAGAAGGAATAAAATGTTGTTTTTTATTTAATTGAGGTTCATCTTCTATATTATTTTAGCTAGATGCCTTTTGTAATTTTATGTTAATTTTTTCTTTATTGATGGCTCCAAATATTTAGACTGGATTACTATGTTCAATATCACAAAAGCTAAAATTGAAACTGCATTAAAGCGTTAATTGTCTGTCCCTGGTAGTAGTTTTTTTTACCAGTTAAAACTGAATATAATTGTTGATATCTTTGCCCTGTGTAGCACATCCTGTTTGCAGACAATATCCTTTGAATGTGCAAAATTAGAATCATTTTATCATGCCATATATCTTTTTTTATATTTAATCTAATGTACATACCAGTGTCTTATATAATATTGCATACTCTTCAATATTCAATTAATTATTTTTTGACTTTGTGCTTCAATTCAAACCTTTGATATGTTTTATTTTTCAGACACTTCATGCAAGCTGATGCAAAAAAATTTCACGATGTATGGTGTATGAACGAGGAGGAATGTAAAGAGTTAGCCCATGGTGTGTTGGAGGCTGACAGAATTGTATTCGAGCATCAATTAGGACTGAAATACCAGACTCCTGATGTGTAAGTCAAGTAATGGATGTATAAAACAGCTCATTATAAAAATAAAAAGATGTTGTACGATTGCCAATGAGACAACTATCCACGAGAGTCTAAATGATGTAAATATTAGCAGCCATAGGTCAATGTATGGCCTTCAACAATGAGCAAAACCAATACCTTATAGTAAGCTATAAAAGCCCTGACATGACAAATGTGAATCAATTCAAATCAGAAAACCAAACATACTGATTTATGTCAAGAGATAACAAATATGATAGATAGCAACCAACGACAACTACTGAATTACTGGCTCCTGACTTGGGAGAGACACATAAAAAATGAGGTAGGATTAAAGACGATAGTTTTGTCATTTCCAGGGGCCCAAAATGTGAATCCCACTCCTGCTCAATCAAATAAAGCCTTGAAGTTCAAAAACTATTTGTACAAAAAACTTAACTGAATTAATAGATATTGTATGTTTAATTCTTATGATGAACAAATGCCATTTTGACCCCACAGTGAGACCATCTAGAGCCCCCAGTAGAGGTGTTGTATAGTCCCTTTAAGGATGCTGTAAGGATGGCTTCAAAATTACAATATCAACATGAACTGTAGTGTTAACTAATGGTTGTAAATAAAACCTTTATGCAATTTTCTATTTGATTTTCCTATTTGACAATAGCCTGATGTTATTTTGTCATATTTTAGAGCATTCTTGGAAAATGTAGGACCCCTCAACATTGATGAAAGTAAAAAGAGTGGTGTGTCAGCTCACCAGATTGTTCAGGAAGTCATGTCTCAAACAGGTAGGAATATAGGGATCTATAGAAAGGATGCAACCCTTGACCCCACAAAAAATGAAGGAAATTTAAAGAAACTTGAAATTATGATGTTAATTGAATGCCAGTAATAACAAAGCTATCTCTGAATTTCCTAATAATTATGTTTTACAATTATATTTTTTTTTCATGAATAGGATTGTAAGTTTTCCTAGCCACAAAATAGCACAATAGTTCTGAAAGTGGAATTAAACCCTATTCAATCAATCAATACTTTTGTCCCTATTACCTTTATTACAGAATTTTTTTATGAAATTAAATGAACATTGATTCAAGTAATTCTTGAGTGAGATCCTTGATAGTTCGTAGTGAGGAATTCTACAATGTACATGTTTAACATGCTCAGAAAACATTTTTTTCGAAAGTCATGTGGTCTATATCACAAATTGAGTTTGGTTAATTTTAGATGCGGAACAGTAGCTATTAGGTCCTTATGATATTTTTTTTGACAATTTGATGGCTGACACAAATTGTCAAAAAATGTCATACGGACCTGAAAGCTACAGTTCCACAGCTAATATAGGATGATTTATTACGGAATTTCTTGCAGGTAGACCTACCACATGGCAGTAAAGGAAATAACTTTTACTCAAATAAAATCAATAGAAAATTATCTATTTGTAAATATATTGGTAGATTGAGTTGTTGGACATACACAGCTCATTACTGCTTGTAAATAAACCTACTGTTAGTTTAACCTGATAACAGATAGTAACTATAAGATTTTTTAAATTTCAGCTGGAAGTCAGGTAGAAGAGCCAAAAGAAGATGACGATGCTGATAGTATACCAGCAGACAGGAAACCTGTCAAAAGTACTCTGTTGTCCAAAATTAATGCCAATGTCATTAAGTCAATACTGGAACTACTATGCGATGAATCTGTAAGATTGTTAACTAGTTATTGTGTAATTTCGATTCAGGATAATGTTACAGAAAGGATATATCGAAAATTAATTCTAATAGATTTTGTTCTTACTTTTTAAGAAGCATGATAATTGTCCAAAAATGTTGGAACATCACAAAAAATGATTTGTACATCGATCCACAAGTATTCCATCAATAACCTATAAATAAACATTTAAAAGGGAGAAAACATAACTCTGTCAATGATATTTGAAATATTCATTTAAAAAAAGATTTGTATTTTTTTGAGTAAAAAATTAAATTTCGTATATTATGGCAAATTAAGAAAATACTGCTTTAAAAAAAAGACAACATATTAGCTTTAATAAATGATTTCATATAAGAAATTCATTTGTGTTTTGTTTCAAATTCATATGATTTTATCTCAAACGGTCCATTATATATCTCATTGGCAGAGTTGTGAGAAAGGTGGCTTTGATTAAGAATGGTGTCTCTAGGTATGGTTTCATGTGTTCTATTGGGCAGTAAGCACATTACAATCTGACTTAATTGCATGTTGATAAATTAGTAAACAAGAATATGTCCATAGTACACGGATGCCCCACTAGCACTTTCATTTTCTATGTTTAGTGGACCATGAAATTGGGTTCTAAAATCTAATTTGGCATCAAAATTAGAAAGATCATATCATAGGGAACATGTGTACTAAGTTTCAAGTTGATTGGACTTCAACTGCATCAAAAACTACCTTGACCAAAAACTTAAACTTGAAGCTGGACAGAAGGACGAACGGACGGACGGCCGGATGAACGAACAGATGAACAGACCGAAAAACATAATGCCCCTAGGTGGGGTATAAAAACAACTATATTAATACATTTGATATTTAACATTTAGTACTGTCCTCAAATTTTGCATGTAATATTTGTCACTGGATGTAAAGGCCCTGTCAGTCAATTTGTCTGTCTTGTACTTGATAGCTTTTTAATACGTCTGTTCTGTTTTATAGGGATATTTAGTGGAACAGAAATTAAACAAATTATTAACACCTCTAGAAAAAGACGAACGATCACTGATGAAACTGGATGCTATATTTACAGTAAGTATATTTATTTGAATTGTGCCTTTAAGTGAAAAAAAAAAATTTCCATATTTGTAAGATAGCTAAAATTGTTTAAGGAAGTTCGCTACTCAGTTTCAAAATAACAAGCTTTTCATAACACTAGTATATATTGATAGAGGATTAATAAAGAAACCAAAAGAACAAAAAAAATATATAGGTCAACGTGCTTGCTTATGAGATATTAGCCATTAAAATTTTGGTGGGAAAATGTTCTCTCTTGACTTATCACAGCTTTATCATTGACAAGTTTAAGTTCTCAAAAACTATTAAATAATAACAAAGATTTTATCAGAGTTTTACAGATGGCTTATAATTATACATTTTATAAATTTAAAAAAAAAAGAAAAATGGGGGTCAATGGGCAATTTTTTTTAAGGCATTCAAATGGATAAAACCAGAGGATTCCGAAAATCTGCCAAAAATTTCATAACATGACAAGCGAACATCCTTAATAGACATTGATAGATATACTAAGAAAACCTGCTTATCCAGGTACTTTTCACCATAAGGCCTACAACAATGAGCAAAACCCACACAGTATAGCAAGCATGATAAAATGTGAAACAATCCAAACATTAAAACTGATTTATGCTTTTAATGATTTATACACCTTTTACAGGCTTTAGGAATAGAAACAGAAGAAGACATACATTTATTGTCCAGTTACTTCATGCATGTCAAGGGAGGAAAACCACAACAGACTGAAGAGGTAATTATGTTGTATTTATTTATCATGATGAAATGAATAATGAAATATCTAAAAAAAATCAGTTTCTATGAGAGAGTTTATAGGTCATTTGGAAGGCAATATAGAATAGTTATGAACTTTTAGAGAAAAAAATAGAGAGAAAGAAATACATGTAAAAATGTGAAATTGTCCAAAATTGGCAAAAAGGGCTGTTCCATATATAGAATATAAAATTGAGAATGGAAATGGGAATGTGTCAAAGAGACAACAACCCGACCACAGAACAGACAACAACAGAAGGTCACCAATAGGTCTTCAATGCAGCGAAATTCCGCACCGGGGCGTCCTTAAGCTGGCCCTAAACAAATATATATACTAGTTCAGTGATAATGGACGTCATACTAAACTCAAATTATATACAAGAAACTAAAAGTAAAAATAATACAAGACTAACAAAGGCCAGAGGCTCCTGACTTGGGACAGGCGCAAAAATGCGGCGGGTTAAACATGTTTATGAGATCTCAACCCTCCCCCTATACCTCTAGCCAATGTAGAAAAGTAAACGCATAACAATACGCACATTAAAAGTCGGTTAAAGAGAAGTCCGAGTCCGATGTCAGAAGATGTAACAAAAGAAAATAAACAAAATGACAATAATACATAAATAACAACAGACTACTAGCAGTTAACTGACATGCCAGCTCAGACCTCAATTAAACTGATTGAAAGATTATGTCTTCATCATATGAATATCAGGCACAATCCCTCCCGTTAGGGTTTAGTATCATACCATCATAAAATATATGAGAAGAGCATAACCCGTGTCATGCCAACAACTGGTTTTAAATAAATGTGTTTAGTTCCGATGCAAAGACCCTATAAGTGAATCAATATTAAAGCCAAAATATGCAATCTTTAATGACCTGACAACAGTATCGTAACTATATCCCTTCTTAATAAGTCTATTTAAAGGTTTTGTTAGCTTCTGAGGTGAATACTGACATTTTAGTGCTTTATAAAGAATATTACCATAAAAGATTGGATGTGAAATACCTGAACGTATAAGAAGTCTGCATGTTGAGCTATATTTACGAATGATAACATACAAAGGACCCAGGGAGGCATGTACTTCAAAATCTTAGCAATGGATTGGTATTTAAAACTATTTTTAAATGGAATGTAAGAGAAATTCTAAAATTGCTTATAAATGGTTACCCCATCTTCAAAGTATAAACCCTGAGTACCATGCATGTTTGTTTTAATGGAACAGCCCTAATATAATGTTTCAGAAAATGCCAAAATCTTTTTTGGTGAGTGATTCCCCACAAATTTTAAAACATTGATAATTACTGAATTATATTTTTTCAGAAAGAAACTGATTAATTGGATACATACTGAATTATTTTTTTTCAGAAAGAAACTGACGAATTTGATACACAAACTGATATGACAGGGGAGGTAATTATTATTAAATATCTTTTGTTTGTTTGATTTTTATGTACTTGATAAATAAACACATCAATATATTAAATATACTTAAATTCCATAGTATTCTGACCTTTTAACTGTTTAATCACAGTCCACATTGTTTGAAAAGCATGTGTTGAACAGTTCCCTACGCTATTGCAGGGAAACAACATTAAGTGACATTACAAATTGAAAAAATCTGTATTAATGGTATTAATTTCATAAATTGACAAATGAATCAAAAACTGCTTGAACATCCTGAAATTAAATTTCATTGACCTTTAAAAAATTAATAAGAATAGTTTAGTAGAAATTATTAAATTATTATTCATGGGATACCAATTTTCATGGGTTTAGTGGGTACTGTTGAACCACAAATTTAAATGTTCAACGAATTACAAATGCTTTATAGGCTTGTATGCAGACATTGGTAAAACCATGAATTCAAGTATCCATGAAAATGCAAGTTTCCGTAATCCACCAAAATAAATGAATTCACAGTAGTCTGCTTGCCAATTGACCCTGTAATTAAAGATCCAGTTGTTTCCCTAATGAGGGACATAAATTTAATTGATATGAAGAGCTAGCGGAAAGACCAAATTTATCTACCTATATGTAATCTGTTTTTCAAATCTTTAAATTACATTTAATCTTATTTTTAGCTAAAAATCAATATTTATTACATTGGTTGAAATGAATTACCCTGATTTCCCAGTGAAATCAAAAACCGATAATTTCACTCCTCTGACGTCATAGAGCAATAGGTGTTGTCAAGACGTTGTCGATGACGTTGCATCAAAGCAAATAGTGAATGCGAAGAAAAAGATATAGTTCCTTACATTTTCTACTTTTAATTCCATTAAAAAGCCCATTGTCAATGTAATAAAAAGAATAACTAATCAAAGAATTCAAATATCGAAAAATATTCAACCGGTGACCAAACAACACTGATAATTAACTCATGCCCTACATGCATTCGTTAATTAAGGTACTGTTTGATCTCTCGTTGAATATTTTTCTATTATTGAATTCTTTGATTAGTTATTCTATAATTATTTTTCAATTATAATTGGCTGAAATGCCTATATATCACTTTCAACTTACCATGCCTTGCATGGGCAGCAAATTGTCTGTTTAATTAGAACCAGTCTACAATTGGCAAAGGGAAACATCTTGTGTTAAATGTGTGTAATCAGTGATTGTTATGTCTTGATTATCTTTACAGATGGAAGATATTGATGAAGAGATTCGTAAACTGACTGGCAAAGAAGGTGATAATGTGTCAACAAATAGTGAATCTATAGAACTGATTCATCCAAACGAGGTGCTTAAAGGTCTGAGGGCATTTGTGGAGGAAAACAAACAACCTCCAAAGTAAGTTCATGTAACAATAAGCAGATGTGGTATGATTGCCAATGAGACAACTATAGTTCAAATGAAGAAGAAATAGGCATTTATAGGTCACTGTACGTCCTTCAAATATGAGAAAAACTCATATCACGTAGTCAGCTATAAAAGGCCCTGACATGAAAATTGTGAAACAATTCAAACAAGAAAACTAACAGCTTATTTATAATAACATATATGATCGACAAGACCCAACAGTGACATATCTACAAATACTTGAATGTGATTGGTTTGTTAGAATTTTTTTCTTTTCACTGATGGTTTACACTTTTAAAGACCATGTTGCAGAAACTACTTTTGTTACCTTCATTAACACTATGCTGATTTCACTGTGATATATTCATGCACAATACACATGAATGGAATCCTGGGGTTCACAGAACGTTGAAAATGAAAAAAAAAATAAACCCAACAAATGTTTGGGTTGAAAATTATTAGCATTAAACACATTTTTTTCTAGTTGTTAATGACATGTAAACTGGACTGTTGGCTTACAAACTTTACATTATAGTCCTACAGACTTTTTTCATGATTTGACCAAGATTCATAACTTTATTAAATGAAATTTGGATTTGTAGAGAGAAAGGAAAACAATCTCATTTCAAGATCCAAGCTTTAGAAGAAAGGGACAGTTCACAAGACTCAGAATATTGGTCCAGATATGCTAAACTGATAGATACACCAAAAGAAAGACTATGGGATGCATTGATAGAAGGCCTAGAGAAATATAGGTTTGTATTAACTTTTTTTATAATTGTGCCGATTGTGTCCTATTCCCAATTGTGACATTTTGACTCTCTGTGAATTCGCTTGGTGGGTGGTGCATACATAAGAGGAGATGCTTAGGGCTATTCCATTAAAATGTATGTGGGAGGGTAGGAAGGGAAGTTCAATTATTGAATGTGGGTCATGGGTCTTTTTTCCGTATGCGTCTATTACAATTATGCAAAATTATCTTAAAAAATGGTAGGGATATTTTGAAAAAGTCCATTCCTACCCTCCGACATTTTAATGGAATAGCCCTTACCCTGTCAATGCACAAAGTCTCGCTCCTTTTGAAGTTCATGTCA